>OOFE01048888.1:0-12248 GCA_900323365.1 Monocentris japonica
TCTGATAGCTTGCGTTTTCTTCGTCATCGTGGCAGTGACACAACTGTGCCATGCACTTTATACTCACAAACAATTGTTTGCACAGTTGATTTTGGGACCTGTAGCTGCTTTGAAATAGCTCCAAGTGACTTTCCTGACTTGTTCAAGTCAATGATCCACTTTTTCAGATCCGTGCTGAACTGCTTAGACTTTCCCATTGTAGCGTTTGTGGCTGAGTCTGAGTGTATCAAACGGGCCCTATTTCAATTGGCTCAGAGAAGTCACCAGCTGTTGTCAATCGTAATCACTCTCAAGAAGTTAAGAGGCCATGCCACAAAGCAAATTTGATTGACACAACTTTCTACATCACCAAAACTGAGAATTCAAGTTGCTGTATGTATATTTTTGATCTAGCAGATTTTGTCATATTTCCAGACAACCTATAATAAATTTATGAAAGAACCAAAATTCATGAATGTTTTTTGTGACAAAGAAGTATGTGCTCCAATCATTTCATCACAGAAAAATAAGAGTTGTAGAAATCATTGGAAACTCAAGACAGCCATGATATACATGTTCTTTACAAGTGTATGTAAACTTTTGACCACAACTGTATATGCTGCACCACTTTAGCCTCGGGAGTGTCTTAGCCTCTTATGGTGTCCATGCACCATAAGAGCTTCTTCTTCTGAGCCATGCTACTCAGTACCTCATGGTGTGTTGTTGCATTGCACTGCTGGACTCTCAACCTGCATGCATATACAATGATATGTAGTGTAGTCCATTAGCACAGGATGTACTGTGATGCTACGTTCACTGTCCTTCACATTTGATGTATTTGTTAGCTATTATAAGCATTGATAGCATTTTGCCATGTTGCTTATTGTGCACTGCTGTGACAATTGAGTTTCCCCTCAGGGATAAAGTGATTCTCTCCATCTGTTTGTCTGTCTGTCTTACGATATAGCAAAAAAAAAAAAGCTGACTCCGATTCTGCAGTGGTGGCAGATGAAAGTTGTGACATTGAGTATTAAAGGACTGCATACTGTATGTGACTGTACAGCAGCGGTACAGTAGGTTCACTGGCTGCCTTTGTCTGTGACTTTGACAGAGTCTCCACAGAGCTTTAATGAGGCAGCCGGCAGCCACACAGGGCACATGCTGCTACCATGGCCCAATTTGTGTGTGCGTGCGTGTGTGTCTGTGTCTGTGTGTGTGTGTGTGTGTGTTGAGTGGGGAGGTATAAACTTCCCCTTCCAGTGCCAGATGCTCCTCAGCAGGCTAGTCAGATTATGAGTCAGTTCACCTCTGGAGGCCTCATGATGCTCAAAGAACGCACACACACACGAAGGCTACTCACCACTTATTCCATATTATTGAGGAAGAAAACCAGTGAGGCTAAGAATAGAGGTTAAGTTTCTATTCAGGTTTTTGGCTTTTTGTTTACTTGGCCAGGACTAAATGTTCAACTAAATGACGCTGTTCCATTGTAACATATCAGAGTGCTGAATGTTGTCTTTTGATAGTAGAAAAATCATTGCATGTCTGTATTTTATTGTGGAGACACTTTGCTTCTCCTGGATGTAGTTTACCACAGTGCCTGGTGCTTTATTACAGGAGATGCATTTCACACCCACCATTGTGATTCATTACAAAATTGCATTGCATTGCATTATATTTATCTAAGAGGCTCCCTGTACCTCCCATCTCTACTGCCAGTCATTATACTACCAGATCACAGGACTGGTTAGTGTTGATTTCTGCTACTATGCACCTTCTAAACAGGAACAGGCTGCAAAGCACATTGAAAGTAGAAATTATCGTCCCCCTCGGTGACTTTAAAGCAATGATATCTCACATTTTCTATGATGTTTGATGTTCGAAAATTATTTTTTTTGTTCTCAGGTCTCGTTCTGCTTTGAATAAATAAAAGATGAATCAAAATGAAAAATCATGCACTAAACCAGTGGTCATTTCTGCGAAAAACAATTGCGGCTAAATGGCAAGCGTGGAATCATGAGCGCTTACATTTATTGTAGTTATTTCACTTCACCATGGTTTTAATCTTGAGTTTGTACAGAACCTTGAGGAAATGAAATGGTAAAGACAATACTCAGCATTTCTCTGGAGTCCCCACGACCCCTGAACACCTCCATGATGACCTCTGACCTGCAATACGCGTATATTGATTTTGGAACTATTTAAGAATGTGCTGTTATAAACAGTGAGTTAGAAAGCAAATTAGCACGAGAGTTTAACAGCAGAGGGCCTGGACTGTATAATCTAAACCAGTCTGTGTTATAGAGTGTAAACCAGTTTATCCTGGACATACACACACTGCATACACACATACAGTATGTGTAAATACTGAACTTATTCAGCTCAGCACACTTTTTCAACAAATTTGTCTATTCTATTCTATTCTATTGCATCCTTTTCTCTTGATCTCCTTCATCATGTCCCCCTGCTGTCCAGCAGAGGGAACTGTTGCGTGTACCATGGTACGAGCCAGTACCTAAAGCTGACAGGAGCAGTATCAGCAATGCTGACCAACTGTTTGGCATGGAGGGTAAAATATATTATGGGCTGTGGGCTAAAAAATATCACCCCGTAAAAATAAAAATTCTTGCAGAGGGTCACATTTGGCTCCTGAGCTCCACATTGGGTGATCCTTCAGGGATAAATATTATATGTGTATGTATATATTTGAATTGAAGCATGTCAAATAATTCCAAGTATTCAGTATTTCCCCCAGAATGTTATTCTTGTCAGGTTGGAAAAGCCTCTGAAACAGCATTTAGAACACGAGAAACCCAGGATATTACTAATACTAATAATATAGTAATACACTATTACTACTACCACGACTACTGCTAATAATACTTTTACTACTACTACTACTACTTTGAATCTGATCAAAATGTCTCTTTAGATTCAGTTCAGGGTAAGAGCTTCCCATAGACAACCAGTGTATTGTTCAATTTTACAGTAAATATGTAATCAATCAAACTACATCACATCCTTTATATCAGAGGTGGACGACACTGACTGACTGGACCAAATCTCTTTTTTAATAAAAGGACAATATCGGCCTCTGATATCGTTCTAACCCTAGTCCGTCTGACTCTGCTCTCATTTGACTTTTCTAGTCCCCACCGCGGAGGTCGTGAGTCGGCTCAGGACCCCAGTCATCACCGGAGCCGCGAGGTGGCAGACTCCGGGCACCGTAGCCACGGCAATGCGGAGGCAGGTCATCGTCATGGCAACATGGAGGCGGGTCATCAGGGGGGCCAGAAGCGGAAGTTGTACAGCGCAGTTCCAGGAAGACACTTTGTGGCCGTCCAAGCTTACCAGCCGCAGGCAGAGGGAGAAATCGCCCTGTATAAAAATGACAGGGTTAAAGGTGAAACATTATAACATATAAATGTAGGTTAACAGATACCAACCCATGTGTCATAATAGAAGTGAAAGTGTAATACGTTATACAACACTCATTGGCGACATCAGCCTGGCCCCTTGCCAGCCCGTGAGTTGTTTCCTTCCACAATTTATGACTCGACGCCATACTTATATTAAACCCAGTTTATAAATGGTGGTCAAACCTCATCAGTCTCTGGCTGAGAGCGAAAAATCATCAGATTATCCCCAGCAGATGTATTTGACTTGCCTAAATTTGAATTTTTCATGCTCCATATTGAACCGTTGAATATTAAAAAAAAGGATTTCTTTTGTAGTAAATGAATTCAAAAATTTTATTTGTAAGGCACATTTTGAAATTGAATGCAGATTTGGATATCTTCCTTGTCAGCAGACAAAAATAGGAAGAAAACCGATACTGGTAACAGGATTAAAGAGGGATTGGTGGCGACATGGGAAATAGAGGGAGGAAGGAAGGAGAGGAAGAGGACGGTAGATTTTGCGCCGGATAGCAAGAGATAAATAAAACCATAAACCTACCAGGGAATGAGTCAGTGTGTTGGGTGATGGTGGTGACTCAGTGTTGACTGCCAGTTGACCTCATCACAATGTTGACTAATGATAATAATCAGCCGCTCATAAATGGTCCTTTTATAATCATAACTCATGCACTGGGACAACTCATAAAAGAAAGAATAAGTATTTTTGACCTCGCGGTCCACGTCGTTTTCAAGGGGTTTGTCACGCGTAGTCCTTTTTAAACAACCCAAATTCAGTTTGTTTGAGGTCAAACAAAATGAAGACCAAGAGAAAACTACTGTGTTTTTCTGTTCATGGCCAACAATACGATTGGCGCACTAGAAACTCCAGAGTTCAGCAGGCAAACAGAAACTACCTGATATACTCAACAGCACTTATTAAGTGTCCACATATGGGGAGGAAAAATAAACATTTATCCACCACTCTATATAATAAAACCTTCTGGATACAATGTTCTTACAGTATGTCACTCAACAGACATTTTTTAACTGTCCTATAGACTCACCAGTAGTTACAGTACGTATTAAGTATAGATAGCGAAGAAAAAAAAACTATTTACCATGATATATACAGTACTGTGCAAAAATATTAGGCACATGTAAAAACATTCTGTAAAGTGAAGATGCTTTAAAAAAATAATAAAATGAAAAGTTTCTAAATATCAAAAAAATACTATAAAGAGCAGTAATGTTAAACACTAATGCAGAAAACAAAAAATAAACACCTAAGACCAAATTTATATTTTAAAAAATCGTGGGGGACCTGGTCAAAATGTAATAAATGTCCCGCTAGTCAAACGTGTAATAAAACCTGTTAATGTCATAGATTCTCAGATAATCTTCATCTTCAAACTGATATTACATTACATAATAATGCAATGAATTATTACGTTAACCAATGATTATGACGTAATATTTTTTTAATTATTATTTTTATCCATCTGAAAATGTTATTACAGCACATTATCTGGTAACATTCTTTACATTAACACTTTTTATTACATTTTCAGCCCATTTAGAGGGACATTACCAATGATTAGATTATCCAGCAGTTATTACATGATGTGTTTACATAGTCCCTTTGCTTAATAGCTCAGACTTAATAATAGCCATTAATAATAGCCATTTTGTGCAGATTCATCCCTGCCACAGGCTTCAGTGACTACTCATCATGTTCTAGTTACTCTATTTTGTCTTTGCTATAGTCTTTTACTATTTGCTGCTGCAACAACCCAATTTCCCCATGGGGATCATTGCAATTTCATCTAATCTTATCTGAAAATATATGTCTAGTAAAAGTGTATAGATGTGTTGCAGCTGTCTCACAAATCTTTTCAACCATGATGGAGGTCCATAGGAAAATTGGCTAATGATGGCTAAATATGTCACAACCACACTAGAAAGTGAGAGATATCTGAAAAAGATGTGGTGTTTCTGTAGATCCATTCAGTAACGTTCTCAGTAAAATTGAATACTGTGATACAGAAGATTTGTGTCCAAATGTAGGTTACTGTGACTCAGTAAACTGTCTTGTCTTCAGCCCTAGTCTCTACTCCAAAACACTTGAGAAGAGTCAGCTCAGTTAACCCGAACAAACTGTTAGCAGCTAACTAGCCAGGAGGCTAATTTAGTTCATGTTAACGTGCGACTACTAGCCACTGCTAACGCTAGCTTCTACTAGATACGCTAGTGTGCTAATCACACTAGCTAACGTGTAGCTGACCAGACACTATGGTTAGCTAGCTAACAAGCTAACATTATCTAAACACAAAATCAATCAGGTGTATCACTGATGAAATGATCAGTTCCCAGTCAAAAACGGCACAGAAATGAACCATGTCTATTCAATTCTGAAATGGTTAAGTCATACATCAAGAGCTGAGGACCTCCAACATGGCCACCAGAGGGTGTATTACATCACCTGAAAGCCCCTCTATAGTTAAATATAAAGCACACCCTCATCTCTTTCTCTGTCTGTGTTTCTCTAGTGTTGTCTATTGGAGAGGGAGGTTATTGGGAGGGCAGTGCCCGGGGTAAAATTGGCTGGTTCCCATCTGAATGTGTGGAGGAGGTTCCTACCCAGGCTCACGAGGAGAGACCCTGTGAGTACACACACACACACACACACACACACACACACACACACACACACAGAGAGAGAGAGAGAGTGAACACAGCATGTGCACACTGACACATATTTGCATACACACGTGCAGAGTTTCTCCTATCCTTGAATAGGACCGGTGGGTCACCCTGCCTTAAAGGGCCCTAAAACAATTTCATTAGTCTTGGTTTCAGTGGACAGTTTTAGTATCTTGCGGTCTAAATGCTGTTTTCCACAGGTTTTTTCCACCCTGACAAGAATACAATTGTGGAGGGAAACACTGATGTGCACAAACACACACTTGTTTGTATATGCTTGTCCTTTAGCCTCTGCGCAAGACCTCATGTTGGTGAGAAGAATGGAACGTCAGCTCACGTGTGTGTGCATGCATACACGAATATGTTGGTGCACCACTTGATCTTGCAGGCGTGTGTGTGTGTGTATGTGTGTAAGTGCCCGTGTGTTCCTACATGCATTCATCTGCATAGCCCAGCACTAGCCTCTTGTAGTGGCCTTCTCCTGGGGGCAGCATGCTGTTGTTAGCTATTTCTGCCTCTTGGTGTCTTCCACTTCACTGGAGAGAGGGTTTAGAATAGACTTGCTGTGCTCTTTACTGCCCTCAGCTTTGGGTAGCTCGGATGTTAGCTTTTGTCAGTTGTGATGCCTGCTGCGGATAGTTCTGCTGAACTGTCGGTTACAGGCACATTTCTGAAGTTTGAGATATTCAGCCTGCAATAAAAGTGTGTAGAATGTAGTGGCATTAGTGAGAAAGAGAATGTTTGTGCAACATCTTTGGCTGCGATAGTGACCATGGCTGAGCAGACAAAGAACAGCAAATCCAAGGAAAACGATGTCGCAGTACTGGACACACTGTTTGATTGACAGGTGATCTCTGGGAAGTGAAGTGCAGAAACACCACAGCAATAAAGATGACCACTTTAATGTAACTTAGGAAGGAGAATGGGGTGATGTAGAGAGACTGGGGAGGTGATGGTGATAGATTTGGGAGGAGAATGGGGAAGCAGTGGGAACCAAGAACCAAGCAGTCTGAGGTGGAGATATACCCAAATGGAAAGTGCACAGATTGGATCGCTATAGAGTGAACCAGGAGAAAAGAACACAGAAAGAATAAAGAGAAAAAAGCACTTTATACACTGAGAAAGGAGTCAAGTTCAAAGTCAATTAACAGTGGAAAAAATCTAACAAATGTATGCAGGTCTAGATGTAGCCATCTTTGGCCAGGTTCCTCACAGATGCTGCTGAGGAAATTGCACATGTACTGTAGCAGTACATAAAATAAACCTCTCTGTTACGCTTAATAACCAAATAAACTATTCAAAAGGAAATCCATTATTCAAAACAGGAAACAATCCTGAACTGCTCAATTATAGACCAGTGTCCATTTTGAGTGTCCATTTTGAGTGTTACTAAGACTAAGGCAGTATAGCTGACGCGATAGGCCATGTTTATCAGCCCCTAATGTCCCTTGTCAGAACCCTTGTCAGACTTATTCAGAACTTATTCTTCTTGTGAAGTAACACGGCGCTGTGCAGACATTCTAATAGTGCAAGATGGTGCAAATACGGCTAAAAATGCACTATGCAATTTTTGCATGATGGTGGACCCAAATGGCAGGGAGTAGTAACTGTTTGATATTTAAGTACTGTATGTACTTCAATATCCAGAAATCATGTTCCTGTTTACCAATCCAGACGTTCTGTGATCTCCTTATGCCAAAGGGATGAGAGAGGCAAAGGATCTAACACTGGTTTTGGAGTGTTTCTCTGGATGGAGCACTTGCTCGCTGCTGAGCGTAACATTATTCCAATGTGAGACACTTTTGAATTTCACTTGTGAGTTTCGATCTCCCGTCGGTGACCATACCCGACACCAGATTTTAATTTGGACAAATAGGACGAAACTACGGCGTCTCATAGTTAGTGGGGATGGGACGGTCTTCTCCGTTGCAGCCACACTTTGTGGTTTCGACAGATAAGATGGGTGTATTTCTTTAAGTGAAGTAGCTTTAAATGGCATGGTATTGTGTCAGTAGTAAGATTTACAGACTGTTCTATTGGTTGGTGAGAGGGAAACCTGAAATTGTGGGGGCATGCAGGGGATGAGTCTTACAAGGGCTGGTTAAGTAGTGTGACAACTCTTGAGAGGAAGCTGTTGATGTGACAGGTGGTCTTGGTCTTAACAAACCGGCACTGTCTCCTAGAGCAGTGGTTCTCAATCCAGTCCTCAAAGACCCCCTGCTCCAGCTCTACTCAGGCACACCTGAACCAATTAAGGTATCTTGAAAATGTGAAGCCTCTATTGGTTCAGGTTTGCCTGAGTAGAGCTGGAACTACAACCTGCAGGACAGGGGGTCCTTGAGGACTGAAATGAGAACCACTGTCCTAGAGGAACGTTTCTGGAACAGATGTCTGCCTGGGTGGAAAGGCCAGTAGCTGGTAATCTGTTCTGCCCTTTCCTGGTAGCTGACAGCCAGCCTTGGAACAGCCTTGGAGTATGTGGAGCTACAGCAGACTGTGATGGAAGATGTATGTATTACTTATCTATAAAATCAGGCCATGATTGGTTGGAGATGTTGAGCGTCCTTAGTTTTCACAGGAAGAATTCCCTGGTGGACCCCCTTTGGGTGGTTTTGGTGGTTTGCAGGAGCTGGAATGACTCAGCTGCATTCACAATTAAGCCATGCATATCTAGGGGGACATGAGCAGGTGGGTTCCTTCAGTCCTCATCACAACAGTCTTGAGATGTTCAGCTCAGAGATGTTAGCTGCACACCATGACAGGAGACAGGCTGTCTCTCTTCTTGACTCATTGTCAGTGATGGGCCCCACAAGTGTCATGTTGTCTGCAAACTTTTGACAAACAGTTTGATCGACTGGTGGCAGGAGGACTTTTCATTGGTGTCCATGGAGTAGAGGAGGTGGGACACCACACATCTGTGTGGTGAGTGGGGGCAGCGCCGTAATCAAGACCACCTCAGTCGAGTTCAAGTCAATGCCAAGACCAGGTCCAGTTGAGTTTGAGGCAAGACCAGGTCCAAAGGGCTTCAAGACCAAGTCAAGGCCAAGTCCAATCGAGTCCTATTTAAGACCAAGACCAAAATAGGCAATAAACAGTGTACATGTCTTTCCAAATGTAAAAATAATGCTCAAGGGGTATCTTAAGGATCAACAGAGATCTAGATATATCTGCAAGAGCTCTGCACTATACCCTTCAACATACAACTAATGAATGGATAATGTTTTGACGAATAAATACACGAGATTTGAGGACCGTTGCATCCTCAAAGTCGAGTCAACATCAATAGGGGTCGAAACCAAGACAAGTCCATGTCAAAGCAAGCACAAGACTGAGACATGTCCAAGACGTTAGTTGTTCAGTAAAGTTTTCTGGCAACAGTCCTGAGAGGGGGTCTGACACATTGACACATTGATTGCTTTTAATCTGTCAAGAAGTCCAATATCCCCCTGTAGATTCCTTGGGCACTTGGCCAAGGATTACCTCTGGGATGATGGTGTTGGTTCCTGACATGGGAACCACTGTCAGAGCTTCTTCCTGAAGGCGAACTACAGCTTGGTTGAGGAGTGGGTTTGTAAGGTTTTTTGAGGTAGGACAGCACCAGACCCTCAGAGGGACATTGGTTATGGACAGGGAGTGATTAGTGATGCTGGTAAATGCAATGCATTAAACAACTACCATATTTGGTATGAGTCATTGTTGGCAGACTCACTGCCCAGTCTGGTCTGATCTCGTACTGGAAGTCAACAACTCTGATGGCCTTCTTGAGCTGGCTTTTGGCCAGGTAGTATTTTCTATTTCCCTTCCTGTGAGCCTGCTCCTTGATGTCCTCATCAACTATTCTATTCTATTCTATTCTATTCTATTCTATTCTATTCTATTCTATTCCATTCTATTCTATTCTATTCTATCCGTTCAACTATTGCATTGTATTCTCTTCTTTTGTATTCAGCCAGTGAGTGATTTCTGCCGAGGAGTTTGAAGAGTATCCTCTCTAGCTAAGCCCTCTGTGCAGTTCCACTGGAGTACATTTCTGTTTCTATTTGTGTGCTAGTTGAATTCAACTGTCTATGTGCGTGTGTGGATGTGTGTGTTTGTTGTGTGTGTCAGTCGAGTTCAGCCTGCATGTATGTTCCTGATTGATATATTTCCATGGTAACACACGCTTTATGGATGTGGGTTGCTAAGGAGTGGGCCTTGGCAAGATTTTTTTTCTCTCCCTTTTTGTTCATTTTTTTCTCTCTCTCTCTCTCTGCTCACTCTCTGGTTTCTCTCAGTGTGCGAGCAGTGGAAAGTGAGGACTCTCTGGAAGTTGATTTGGTGGGATTTTTGGAACATTTACGGATGTATTTTTAGATGGATGTGGCCGGCACTTGTTACCTGTCCTGCTGCTTAGCTTCAGTGCAAGTTAAGTCAGTGAAAAGTCCAACGTCTCAAAACCGAGAGGGCTGAGGAGGAGAGGAAAGGGAAACGAGTAGAGGAGAAGAAAGGGGAAAGCGGAGGGTAAGAGGAGAGAGGAGAGCAGAAGAGGGGGAAGATTCGAGGAGAGGACGAGGGGGTGGGGGGTGAAGGGCAGGGGTGTTCGTTTAGAAAGAGGGAAAGGAGGACAGGTGAGGAGGTGGGAGGAAGTGTTGGTTTCTATGTGGAGAGAGAGACAGGAGAGGAATCCAATGGACGTAACCAGCAGGATCAGGAAGAAGGTTCACTTTCGAGGTAGGCTACTACTGCGTGTGTGTGTGATCAAGTTTTTACTGTTTTGTGGGAAACGTCTGAAATTAACACCCGCCAAGCACCAAATGCTCGTAAAATGTATCTTTGGTGGAAAAATAATAAGTTGGCGGGTCACCCGCCACACTGGCTAGTTATTTTTGAGAAGATACCCATTTGAATACCTTGGTTATATATCTTTGGTATTTGTTTGATCTTAAACTTTGTCCCTGCTGGCCACCATACACTGTCTCTGGCCATGAGCCAGTCAAATCAAAGCAAAACAGTTGTTCAGTAGCAAACAGGCTCCTGATTTGTTGCTTTTTACTCTGCTGCTCTGCTGTACACAAAGCGGTTGCAACATTATTCCCATGTGGAAACAAAATAAGGTAAGTGGAATGGTGAATGGGGTGGACAATCCTATTTAACAAGGACATCTTGAGTGAGTGATTACAATGCACAAATTGTGATGGTTGGATATTCAATATGGTATAGAGCCTATGATCGTTCAGGCAACCAAGGTATAGATTATCACCCTCACTCAAGAGAGGCAATTAAAGGGATGAACTCTAAGGAGATGAGCTAAGGACTCAAACACCCACTATTCAACAGATTTACCGAGAGAAGGAAGGAATGCACAAGTCAAGTGGATTACTTTTTAAAAATGTCCTTTTCTCTCATTTCTAATGTTTTTAAGACAACTATAGCTGAGAGATGCTCTGATTATTATAGCATAATTTGTAAATGCTGAAATTCAATCTATCATGACAATATCATCCATTACCAAAACAAAAGTTTTTATTCTTTTTGTTTTTACTTTTGAGTACCCATACAGCTAATCTCCACATTCTATGGGATGCTTTTAAGTGTGCTTTAGGGGTCATTCAGTTATACTTTTTGGAGACAAAAGACACTACCTACTAAAGAAGGCCAACTGCTTGAGAAAATAAATAATATAATGCTCCTTGATGTACCAGCAGCACTGAATATATTGGAAGATAAACAGGGTTAGTGGTATCATACTCAGTGCCAAAGCCACACGGATGCAGCGTCAAGAAAAATGCAGCACATTTTCCAAGCAATTACAGAGTAGAAATTAAATTTTAAAAATGTTGCAAAACTTATTAATGACAATGGAGCCATATTGACAAATCCTTCTGAAATTCTGTCAGTCCAAATTAATTATTTCTTGATAAAATGGGTCCATGTTCTATATCAAGAGCCCCTAAATAAAGTCATACAATGGACACATATCTAATAGTTGTATAGTGTCATGAGGAGTTAGACAAGGTTGCCCCTTATTGGCATTATTCATCCTTGTTATCGAAACACTATCAAGATAAGACATGACCCAGGGATACTTATGCAGGCCTTTCACATAATAAAAAGTGACTGGCCTTTGCCGTCCGAGGCTTTAGGCTTTGGAACTTTTGGAATCAGTGTCATCTTTTAAATCATCTTAAAAAA
>OOFE01048894.1:0-11592 GCA_900323365.1 Monocentris japonica
CCCATGAAAGCGTGGAGAAAGGATCCCTGCTGCACCCACCAGGATGTGCTCGGCCTCCTTGAGCTGCTTCTGGAGCTGCTGGATGTCGCTGTCTCTCTTCTCCACCTCCTTCTCCAGCAGCTGCATCTCCTGGTGCACCTTGCCCTGCTGCTGGGCCACGTCCATCAGGTCCTGGAACTCCCTGTCCCTCTGCACCAGCAGCTCCAACACCTGGAACACACACGCACGCACGCACGCACGCACGCACGCACGCACACAGGTCCACAGGTCAGGACATGTTCTTCTTTTTCTGAATCTTAAAGGGGCACTAAGTAATCTATGACCTTTATTGACCTCTATGGGCGACCAGTAGGAACTGCAGCAACATTGATGGAACTGCAGGTGATTTCACTGATGAGTCCCTCCTCTCTGGTTGAAGGTGTGATAATCAGTGAAATCACCTGCTGTAGTCTTTGGTTGGAATGAAAACCTGCAGACTCTCAGCCCTCCATGGCACATGATTGCCCACCCCTGCCCTAGAGCTACGGTGGCCTGTAATGGACACATAGGGTTGGGCCATAGTGAACATCCTCCCATCATCCTTTTCACACCTGCAGTCAGAGAACGTATTTCAAGAAAAATCTACGCTGTGTATTTTGGTAGAAGAAAACCAAGACAGGAGAAACAGTTCTACAAGTTGACATATGATGAGATGAGATGAGGGGAAATCGGTTTGTTGCAGCAGCAAATAGTAAGGCAAAGAAACAAAGACTATAAAAAAGGATGGAGCAAATGGGGAGCATCAAACATTTATTCAACTAGCGCTGCGTTGAGGATTTCAACAGACAGTTTGACGTCCCTCACATACAAAGAAAGAGGGCGTAGCAGGGCTAGAAGTAGGAACTAGGACTATGGGCCAATGTCTACTAGTCATAGCAGGGAGGATAGTTCATTGAATGAGTGCGGTTGGGAGGCTGACTCTCACCTGGGTGTCCTCGCCAGGTTGTGGGAGTTTCTGGCCCCTTGACAACGCAAGCATCTCTATCAACTCCCTGAAATCCAGAAACACAAGGTATATGTGACTGTATAAGACACATGAAAAATAAAGTGACTTTCAAGCTCCAATCAGATGAACTCTTCATTAGCTGCTCAGGCTGACGGTCTGACTGGTTCGTTAGATGAGTGTTGCCATCATCACCGCGACGATTAAAACATCTTCAGACAAACAAAAATATAATCTGTAAACATTAAACATCCAACGATATCAAATCTCACAACTTTACCTGGATAAAACTTCCAGATCATCCAAGGCGGACAACAGACGCTCTTTAGTTGATTTTTCAGCCATCGCCATGGTTGGATCCCGCGTCTGCGCAAGTCCGGAAATGGCGTAGCTCAAAAAGGGGGGGAAGTGTTTACGAACAGAGATCTGACCTGACTAGCGACGTCTACTGGGATGGAGTTGTTTTTATATTTAATACAAATAGTCAGTCGAAATATTTTACCAAAACATGTGCAGATTAAAATATATATGCAACCAAAACTAGAAACTAAACCAAAACTATAAAACTAAACCAAAACTATAAAACTAAACCAAAACTATAAAACTAAACCAAAACTAGAAAACTAAACCAAAACTATAAAACTAAACCAAAACTATAAAACTAAACCAAAACTATGAAACTAAACCAAAACTATAAAACTAAATCAAAACTATAAAATTAAATCAAAACTATAAAATTAAACCAAAACTATAAAACTAAACCAAAACTAGAAACTAAACCAAAACTAGAAACTAAACCAAAACTATAAAATTAAATCAAAACTATACAATTAAATCAAAACTATAAAATGAAATCAAAACTATAGAAAGCACAAATACACTCCGGATCAGCGACACCAAACAGCCTAAATAGCTTCATAGTTTCCAAGTAACTGAACAAATCTGTACGTTTCAATGTATTACAAGGAAGATGTTTAGGTATATAAACTGAACTGGTAACGAAATCAGTTCGTGTGCCCTCTGACGCAGAATGTCATTTTGAAGGTTGCCAAGTTCATCACAAAGCCCCCTATCCAACACGAGTTTGACGAGCGAATAATCAAAGTTATCCAACAAATAATGATCAATAGTGATCAATGACACAACCCATATACATAGTGACAAACGTTTTAAGCGTTTTAAGCTTTCAATCTTGTCAGCCAAATATCCGGCACTTCCTTCACAGTTTGGATCGGCCTCACACAGTCACACCATCTCTAACATCTGAATTTCGGAATTCAATCCTCAATTTATGTTCTAGCGGGTTTGATATAGTCGTTACAACGTAGCACTGTGTTTTATCTGGTGTGAGACATGCCGTAACTCTGACAACCGCCTTTACATGGGGGATAGTGCCCTGTATCTGGCAACCCGCCCAGGTTGTCTGGTTTGTTTTGTTTTCGTTCGTCTAGAGGCCACGGCCAAAGACAGGGATGTAAACTCACCAGAGATAGCCAGATTAATACCGGAACACAGGCGATTTTGCCTTAAAAAATAAAAGCGTAAAATGTGTCACTTTTTTCGCAAGGTAATTGTGAACATGCCCTCCAGGAATGACGCAGTCATCTTTGGGGCCAATCAGAAACAAGCTATGCAAATGTGAAAACCTCAAAGTTTCATGTCGGTTATGGAGCCATGCGAATACATTTTGGTGGGACATTTGTTGGTATTGGTTGATTGAGTGTGGCGCCCCATTCTGATTGGCCCAAGGGATGAAGCAGTCACCAATTGGGCCAATCAGTAACTAAAAAAACCTCCCTGGGCCAGATATCTGGAAAATCTAATGTGCCGTACAGTACACTGACGGTCCTGGAGGCATATTCGTTGAACAAGAGTAGTGCCCCCCTTGGGCCAACCAGTGTAATTTCGAAAATGGCACAAAGTGGTGAGGTCCATCATTTCCTAAGGTTTCATCAAAATCCAATCAGTGGTGTCTGAGATATCACACACGACAGATAAACAAACAAAGAAAAGAAAGAACAAACGAAAGACCAAACAAACAAACACACGGAAAGAGCGCCCCCCCGACTCCTACTTTATTTATTGTGATTTACTATAAATTCCTTTATTTTCACTTTTATGTTACTCTACAAGTGTCGCCACAGGTTCGACGACGAGGCTTTTATTTTTAAAGCCTCAACCGGAAGTCCTATTATATGATTCTTGCTACCGAGACACTGGAACAACAGTTCGAGACGGACCGAAGAGAAGTACGGACGAACAACTTACTTCGGAGCACGTCACTCTCTTTTTACTTTTTTTCCGTCGTCGTTTTGTACAACTCAGGCTCGCAGGACGTTTTAAAGTTTGTTTCAGGATGGTGAAAGTCTCTTTCAGTTCTGCCCTCGCGCAGAAAGATGTTAAAAAGGACGCGGAGACTCTCATCACCGGGGACGACAAAGTGAGTAGAAAATGGCTAACGTTAGCTCACCAGCTCAGCCCGAGAAGTCACAGTTGACATGACACAGACCGACGAAAACAGAACATAACTCGTTTTCTTTTAGCCCTGAAAACCTCATATAACATCCTGATAGGGAGTGATATCGTGTCTTTGGTGCTCGACAACGACTTTATAGTGGCTTTTATATGGTGTATTTTAACTGTTTTGCTGTGGTAACGTTACGTGTCTAGTAACGTTAAACGTCTATAAATTGCGCCAGTATTACTATATATTTTCTCGTCAATTCAACTGTGATATATAGTTATAACATGAACGATGGCTTGTGTATTTTTTCTTGCACACAGTTTTTACATTGTGTTGGTGTGTTGTTGTTTTAACCACAGATAAATACCCAGTCGCTTTTTACCCCGTTACTTTACACCTATTACGTTACATCTCATTTTTCTGTTCTAAATCATTTGTTTCCTGTAGCACTTTGAGTAGAAAGTACACAAAGCCAAAGGCAGTTAAAGGTTTGCTCTGTCTGGTATGTTTGTGTAATTGAACCAATGTCTTAACTAAAACAACTATTTGGTCCGTGAAATAGTAGCAGGTGGAAGTTTGACCAGCACACCAAAGGGTATTGGTGGTGCCACAGGTTACCCAGGGGCTACATGGGTTACTGGTCCAGTGACTTGGCCATTTAAACCTGAGTTTCAAACTGCTGACTGCATTGGTCGTAGTTTGGTGTTCTTTTTCACATGATGTCTTTTATTGCTCTTATCTGTATTTTAGGCATTGTTTTGTTTTATTTTGTGTACAGCACTTTGTAACATTTGGTTTTGAAAGGCGCTATATAAAGTTTATTATTACTGTCAGCAAACCTTTTGGACTCTGGGTAAAGTCTAGTAAAAACGAACGCTGAGACCGTAAAACTGGTTGTCAAGTCTCCACCCTGTTATGAAACCAGCTCTGTTTCAGGCTGACGTTTACTTTGGCTTGCCATCAGCCTGTTTGCATGTTCAGAGATCAGGCTGATCTCTTCAGTTAGGGCACCGAAGAGTGTAAAGAATACTTCAGAGATCTGCGAAGAGGAGCACGATGAATCGGACTGACTAGTTGAATGATAAGACACATATTTGACAGGCTGTATCTGGAACGGGTCAAGGCTTTGTTATTATTCTGTGCTGTTATGGTATGAAGGGTTAGATGGGCTGATATTGGCCTTTGATTAGTTATCGGATATCAGCCAGCTGTGTGGCCCAATCTAGACATCGGGCCAGCCAATAGGAACCTTGTGTTAATCTAGACTTTGAAACCAATAGGAACCTGTCATAGGACCTCAGGCTACGATCCGGCTCATAGGGGGTTAAAATATCAACAATATCATATCATATGTGCTAAAATCGGAGTGGTGGGATCTTTTTGTCGTTTTGTTCCTGTAAGAATCCTATCTGCTGTGTGTTGTACAAGTTGGAGATGAGACAGACTCCTGGCTGTTGCAGTAGTCTGACGGTTTGATGTTTGTAAGACAAGTGTCTGTCGACGGGGTGAAATGAGTCAAGACCATGACCTCTTTCTCCTCTGCCTCCTCCTCCACCACATTAAAAGAGAAAGAGAGAAAGATGGTTGATGACTCAACTTTATTTGGCACTAACACACGTATGTATGCAGTGAATTTCTTTCTTCTCCTCCCTCTGACTAGATAGACACACATCACCCCACACACATGCACTTTTCCATGTCAGAGGACAGCACAGGTGTCAGCTACTGGACAGCGCACCTGGAGCAGTTGGGGTTAGGTGCCTTGCTCAAGGGCACTTCAGCAGTGTTGGTGGGCACTGTAGCTGTGGCACCAGTCATTTTTCAATCACCAGCTCACAGCTGAAATACACCCTCCTGGTGGTGCCGGGGATCTCTCTAACCGCTAGGCCAACCTGCTGCCAAGTGTGCTAGGCCAAGTGTATTTAACTTGAGTAGTTCCTCCTCCTCTATTAAGTCAGTTATATCGTTGTAGCCTAGCGCTGCTGTCTCTTCTAAACTAGCATCAACAAATCCAGCATCCAGCTGGTTACCATGGAGACGACGGCTCGTGCCACAGTGTTGTCCGACAGTTTTTGTAGGATGCTTGTCGACTCGTCTTACAACCATATAACAGCCTTTATCTGCCCCGAGGCGATCTGAAGTGGCAGACAAGTCTGTGCACTGACAACAGCTCCATCTGTCCACACTGACTCACCCACTACACAAGACAGATCGAACAAGCTGAGATGGGCTGGAGGCTCTCATGCTTCATCACTGCCAGTGGTCACATTCATTACTTTCATCAAGCTGGTAGTAGCTGACTAACCTAAAAACCTAAATACAAAAACACCCACTACATGTTTTCTGTCTGCTACCAATATGCAAGGGTAAATAAACTCACATCAGTTTGCATTATGTTTGAAAAGTCCCATTTATTTCAGCTTAGTTGTGTCAGTAAATACAGGAAGGAGGGCAGTGCCAAGTCATGGCATGAAGGAAATGAAGTTTTCTAACAGACTTACTTAACGGACTGCTAACGGAGAGAAATACCAACATGTTAAACACAGTGTGCTGATATTAGTTATTTTAGCTGAAGTTCACTTCGAATGATGTGATGTTCCCCAAATATTATGCTCCTCGTTGGTCACAATGCTGCTTTCAGTGAGCAGATGTTGCACTTGGACGCTGTGGTTTGAAAGTAAACTCTATAATAAGTTTTTTTTAGGGTTTTACCTTCAAGGCAGGATGTTGTCTTGTCTTTTGTCAAAGTGGCCTGCCATGAGGTATACAGCACTGTGGGAAACCCAGCAGTAGGAGACTGTGGTTGTACTGGGCAGTTGTTGGGCCTTGGTGTGACATTTATCTACCCCCTTTCCCTTTGTCATTCTTGTAGCCTCATACTGCACGGTGAGATTCTCGGTGGTTTTTTACCTCTCCCTCGTCTTCAGGCTGTCTGACTCTCATCATGATAATTGGAGCTTAATGTCTTTCTTCTGGGGCTTGAAGCTGTTGCGGTTGCGGGGGTGGTTTCTCTACTCAGCCAAGTGGTTCCACATGCTACAGTTAACGTAGACCGATGCTCTCTGAAAACCTGATCCACTAACTAAGCTAGAGCACTCGCTGCATTGTCTGGCGTCTCAGTTTCACTGTTGTGGGAGACAGTAGTTGGCTGTGTGTGTGTGTGTGTGTGTGTGTGTGCAGGGTTCTTGAACTTGATCATTTCCAGGTCTTGAAAAGTTTGGAAATTGCACTAAAAGTAAGGAAAGCTTTTTCAAGTTCTAGAGTGATGTAGCCTAGTTTACTGTCATACTGCTGACCTTCAAACGGAGGCAAGAAATTGAAAGTGAAACCATGAAACTGAAACCGTGTAGAGATAATCTCCAGCTCCCTTAGCAACTGCTCTTGACAAGCCCTTGAGCAAGGCACTTAAATCCCAACTGCTCAGCGGCCAACAGAAGCCTGGTTGTACTGGTCAGCACCCAGTGTGGATGTGTGGAGCTGTATGGATGTGTAGCAGGACGTTGCTGGGAAAGCATGTTCAGTCAACTTTGCCTGGATAAATAAAGGTTAAAAAATAGTTTCTCTGTCGTTCAACATGTCCCAATGTGAAGTGACTGGTAGCTTGTAAAACTAGACTGTCAAAGTAGCTTCCCCAACACAGGCTACTGCAGGCAAAGCCGACATCAGCATCCGTTATCTGGGGGTCCTTTGTGTCACACTTTGTGCCTTTATGGAAAATTGCCTTTTACTGCTGCACCACTTCCCGAAGCAGGATGCTGCTTCCCTGGTCGGGGCAATGAAGCTTCATTTAGGGAACATAAAGGCCAGTGTAGACGCTTGGACATGTGTGGAGAGACTGGACAGAATAACATTGTTTTGTACCCCTCAAACTTCACCAAGCACTTTCACGAGAGTACCAGCCAGCGAGGTATATACCTGCTAAACAACAGCGGGCTACCTGGCAAAGTGGCAGGTAGACAAGACAGGAAGACTCTGCTCTGCTCACTCTCCATTAACCAGAGTGGAGTTATGGGTAGAAGAGCTGAGGAGTTAGTATGGGTGTGTGTGTCTGTACACGCACACGTGTGTTTGCCTACTGAACTGAGGCGATGCAAAGTGTTTCTGTGATACAAAGGGCTTGTCTGTACCTCCAACATCCAGGAACCCCATAGTTCCTGACCTCCCTTTGTCTGTGGCTCTTTCTGTCTCACACACACACACTCTCACACTCACACACACCACACACACACACACGCATAGCCGTGACGCAAATTTTTATTCAAACTCTGGTCTCAGTATGGTGAAAAATGTGATTTGCATGGAGGCCATGAGTGCGTGGTGACTGAGCATCATTTAATTATTGATTTTGCTTCACCGCATGGCCGGCACCCCAACACCCAGGAAGTGTGTTCAGGTTTCTCCTCTCTGGACTGTTTGCCTGGCCGTAGTTGAGGTCTTCTTCGGGTTAAAGAAAGTTAAACCGGTCGGCTAAAGCCTGAGCCTGTCTGTCACTAAAGACATGACATTTATAGACGATAGATGAGCTCAACATTTAGGCTAAGCACGTCTACACACCAAGTTTAGCCTTCGAGCTTTTCTCTAGATAAGCCCATGACAGGGCTCCTCAAACTATGGCTTGGGACCCAAAGGGGGATGCAGGTTTGTTTCTAGAGGGTTTCTATGACACAAAGCACTAGTATGCCTTCATCAGGGGAACCAGTAGTGCAGGTAAATCTTCTTGTCCCTCTCTCTGTTTTTAAGCCCTTACAGGGTATCCACAGGTCCTTTTTTAAAACGTTACAGCTATAGGTCTTGTTTTGTCACTATTAATAAGTGTCTTAGATAAATCAATAACAGGGTTAGTAGTGCAGTATGCAAACACAGTTGGACTTCATGACCTTTTACAACGAATTTCCTGGTGAACTTATTCTGCCCATTTATAGTTTCCAAACTTGAATTAGTTGTGTTCCTTCAGAAACCGGCTGGTTTTGTTTGTTTGTTTTGGTCTTTAAATTACATTTGATTAACTTACATTTGATTCCAGGAAACAATATAAAGGTCAGTGTACTGAATGAAGTCGTCAGGACTTGTTTTCCCTCCAGCACTTTCCCTGGAGAATGCATCACCTCTAGCCGGCTTGGCTGAAGGACGCCTCTGTAGTCGGCACGTATGAACACCTAAGCATATCTTACGGCAAGTTAGCACCTCAACCTCTGCTGTCAACTTGTGAAGTAAAGATCATATCAAGAGACCTCATGAGTTCAAGGAACGCTGGCTCAGATCGAGGCATGTAGAAAAAATACCTTGTAGTTCTCTCCTTATTTCCTCCTTAGTATTAGTTGCTTGTGGTGTTGGTGATTTAGGATTTGAAGCTTATTCCATTGTAGCACTTGTGGTAAGGAGCGTCAGCTAAATGCCTAAAATATAGAAGTATACATGGATTTTATTGGAGTTGACTGAAATAGCCGCGCTCAGCCTGCTCTAAGTGCAAATGCAGGCAGGAAGCTTGATTGAGGCTTGCTGCTAGTTGACCTTGTGTGTTAGGGGGTGATATTATGGCCACATTGGCGTCAAGAAGGGAGGAGGTGAGAAATTATAACACTATTTTTAAATGCATGTGAATCTATGTGTTAGTTTGTGTGTCTACATATGAAGTTTCATTTCAAAATTAGATATCGTCCATGTGGAAAAGCGGAGGCCTGCTCTAACATAGTTACTGCTAGCATGCAAGTAAAGCACATTATGGGTTACCATTAAAACTCATCTTATGATAAAAAGTTATGTTTTGACCATATAACCGTCAGTGCTTTTGAAATGCTGACGGATGAATTTCAGGTAGCAAAACTTTCTCCAAATGGATATTTAGCACTTCAGAATGAAACCCTGTGAGTGTTTGTTCGTAGCCGACGTTAACCTCAGCATCCTTATTTTAGTTTTTCCCAATATGTGGTGGCACGACCAATTCACAGCTTATCAGTGGCTTAATTTGGGTCACTCCCTGCAGATTTCATACTGAACATATGGAGGGAGAGGAGGCGAAGCTTACTTCAGGCCATGGAGCAATATGATTTTCCATTAATGGGTCAATCTTCTTGTCCCAAAGCAACCGTTTTGAGCTTTTGTTTTTACGAAAGGCAAGGCAAGTTAGGTTACGTGTCCACTGGGAACATGTCCTCACACTTCTTCACGTTTCTTTCCAATAGAAGGGATCCATTGCATGTTTTTAGCTATCTCATTTCTGCACATTGGCAGCTTCAAATGGCTCCATTTCTGAGAACTATTTGAACTTCAGTCCCCAGTAATCATGTAACGTGACGTGGGTAAACCGCACACAGCAGTTTGATAGCATTTTTCAAGTTCCTCCAGCTAAAACAACCAGTAGCCCGGTAGACGTAGAAACCTAAACCAGTGAGGGGAATGCTGCCCGGCCTTTCTTGGTTCCACAGCTACTTGCTCGCTCATGTTGCTTTCTGCCTGTGTGTTTTCTGATGCCGTCTGAGACATGCAGAGTCCTTGAAAGGGATTATGGGCTAATCACTCAGATACAGACTCAGCTGGAGAGCTTCAGCTGCCTCCCAGAGGGCGGCGACCACTATAACTCAAGAGGAGGAGAGATTAACCAACCAGCCAGCGAGACGAGAGGAGAGGACAACCTCCATCCGCCCACACCAACTGAGACCCATCACCCAGTAAATACCAGCAGGGATGCAGCTCTCTTAAAATAAAGAGGGGCTGCCTAGTGACATTTTTGCACCAGCAAGAGGATGAGGATGTCATCCCAATTCATTCATTCATTCCATGGATGTGTGGTTCCTCAGCGCCGGTCTGTCCAACAACAAAACCAAACCTTAACATGGCTGCCTTCACAGATGCCATATCGAGCACAGAGCAGAGGATGGAGTTTCATGAGGTACTCTGGGTCGACTGAAACCAAACCTTTATCCTGTACACTGATACCCACCTGTCTCCACAGTTACAGAAACACAGTCTCTTCCCAGATGGATTGATATATAGGACACTGCAGGCTGAGCATTTATCTGCCTTGGATAATGAGGAGAAATTGGTGGCATCTCCAGTTTTGTTTCGTATTTAGGAGGAGAAATGACTAAAACAAGGGGCTTATAAAACAAACAAAAGAAAGGAGCACACAAAACAACAACAAAATCAGTATGACAAGATGCTACTGAATGAAGATAACTGAATCTAAATGGCAACAGAAAATCACAAACAAACGAAACCAGTCAGGCCCAGACAGCGCGGCAGTGTCAAATTGAGAAAGTGAAGTGGGAGAGTCCCTGGCTGGCTTGCTTCATCAACCAGCCACACCTGCTGTCGCGTCATGCAGCAGGTTCACAGGCAGCATGTAGAAACCTGCAAGACAACCCTCAGAGACCTAACGTAGAAGTCCTGAACACGGGGCGAGGCAGGACGCCATTTAGCTGAGGAAGAAGACTCCCTGATGTAACTTGCTCTGTTGGAGCGAGTGGAGACAGGACAGCACAGGAAAGTACAAGGAGAATTTCAGGGTTTTCCCCAGCAAGAACCCTCCTACAGTGGCTGCTGGATCCCAGAATCCACTGGTCACTGTTACACCAACCAACTAGAGGTGAATCTGTAATCGTTTTGACTTTCCCAGCATATTGAAACCTTTTGGTTATTTATTTATGATTGGCCAGCTAAAACGGCGATCAGCCAATCAATCGGTTCACCCCATCTATCATTTTTATTGACCCCTATCTGAGACCAGTGGGAATGGCAACATTGATCTGGCAAAGCCCCCACCCCCCGTCCCCTTGAGCTATAGTGGCCTGGAGGAATCCACGGTCCGGAGGGTCGCTGGTTCGATCCCCTTCACCACCAGGAGGGTGTATTCCAGCTGTGAGCTGGTGATTGAAAAATGACTGGTGCCACAGCTACGGTGCCCACCAACACTGCCGAAGTGCCCTTGAGCAAGGCACCTAACCCCCAACTGCTCCAGGCGCTCTGTCCAGTAGCTGACGCCTGCGCTGTCCTCTGACCTGAAAAGTGCATGTGTGTGGGGTGATGTGTGTCTATCTAGTCAGAGGGAGGAGAAGAAAGAAATTCACTGCATGTGTGTGTTAGTACCAAATAAAGTTGATTCATCAACTGTCTTTCTTTTCTAGAGCCTCGACTCGATCGAGTGAGT
>OOFE01048898.1:0-10834 GCA_900323365.1 Monocentris japonica
CAGTTCCACTTCGACCCCGCATCCCCCCACCCCCCTCAGGGTAGGGTCAGCACATCACCATCTGGACACATCGCTGACATATGGACAGCTGCTGGGAGCCCACAGGTCAGGCAGCCAGAGAGAGTCAGAGACAGATAGACAACAAGAGCAGGAGGAAGTGAGAGGGGAGGGGTGGTGGTGGTCAGAAGAAAGGGAAAGCACCAGAAAGGAAAGAAGAAACAATGAGGCATAGAGAGAAAACAAGGTGGAAGAAGGTAGAAGAGGCCACTGAGTCCTGTGTTCTCTCATCCACCTAGCTGTGTGGATGTGGCAGAATGCAGGAGTACGACGGGACAATAGCACACTGTAGTGCACTCTTGGTCTTTCTGTCTGTTTGCAGGTTCTGCTGAGGACATCTACGTCCTCCCCTACTCTCTCTCTCGCTGTCTCTCGCTGTCTCTCGCTGTCTCTCGCTGTCTCTCTACCTTGCTTCTCTGCATTACTCTCATCCCTCCCTCAACCCTCTCTCCCCTTCCAGACAGCTGGCAGAGCCGGCCTGGCATCAGGGCTGTCCAGACTTCCGCCTCCCGCACAGAGGATTTATAGCCTCCCTTTGTCGTTTGGCATTCTGAAATACCCAGAAATAATTCATTTATAACACTGTCTGTGTGAGAGTCTGCCAGTGTGTGCGTGTGTGTGTGTGTGCGTGTGTGTGTTTAGTGGGAAGAGACTACCTGTCAGGGGTCCTTCTCTTGCCATGCTCATTGATCTCCAGCATGATCTCGGAGGAGTCCAGGGGCGAGCTAGCATTGGCGTCCAGGAGAAGCTGCTCGTGTTGGGCCAGATACTGGGCTGGGGTCTGCTTGGCCAACCTGGCACAGTGGAGCAACTCTCTCTGTAACAGGGGCAGATTTGCCTGCAATGGGAAGGAGGGGGATGTAAGACAGAAAGAAAAATGCGTCGCCATCTGTAGATTTTTCTTTTGCTTGTTATGTAAATGCAATTCACACGACGTATCTTCAATATTGCTTTACAGCGTGGACTTGCAAAGAAATACATTTCAATTAATCAAAGATGTAGTCTAGATTTATAGAATCGGTGCACTGTAGGGAGGAGAAGTGTTAAGTGGAAATGGACAAGAGGCAAGCTGGAGACTTGTGGTGGGAGGATAGATGGGGTGAGAGTGAAATAATGTTAGATTAGTGTGTGAGAGAGTGAGAGAGAGAGAAAGAGCGAGAGTGATAGATGAAGAGACAGGATGAGATAAGACAGGTCCCTTGACACATTCCTCTACCATGTGTCTCTCTCTCCAGGGCGTGCTGATGTGTGTACTGTATGTGTGTATGTGTGTGTGTGTGTGTCTGTGTTTGTGTGTGTGTGCTGTCAGATAGCTCTCTCAGACCTGTCTGGTTGATAAAGCCCAGCCATGGCTGCCACGTCCCAGATGTGGCGGCTCATGGCACGCCAGGAGGTCTGACACGCACACACACACTGACACACACACACACCACAGCCCAGAAATTGCTCACACATCCCATCGCTGTCCACACTCAACATCATGACTACTAATCTCTCATAATGAGCCAAAGCGACACACTGTGAGTAACTGGCCACTGGTTACTTTTACTGTAAGTAATATTGAGTATATATGTCGGAATAGAATTTTAACTACCACAATATACACAATATAAAAACCTATAGGTCTGACGTTTCACCTTCTTATGACCCCTGTGTGCCCCGTCTATTTGGAAACCAAATGGAAAGGAGCGCGTGGGACAGGAATGTATAACCAGGACCTCGCCAGTGCAGACCCAGACACACAGGGTCAATGTATGTGCATACACATACACACTCAGACACACACACACATGCACACACACAAATACACAAGTCAGAAGCACCTCTTAAAGACCACGTACCAACATGCCCTGTTGCCACATTACTCCATGTGTTCCATAGTCAACAGCTGGTGTGGTGACTTCTGGCCCACATCATTATGTGTGTGTGTGTGTGTCCTCTGCCTACTGTTCTGGTCATACACCAGAGACACAGCATGGTCTACAGTTGGAGTAATATGTTACTAATTCCCTTTCTTGACACACACACACACACACACACACACACTTTTTTTCCGTGTGCACATTACACATGTGTTGATGAGTCCCGAGCACTAGCCACTACCAGCCGGTGTGACATCAGGCTTGATTTAGTTTGTGTCAGACTTGTACCCAGGCCTCACCTTCAGGAAGGGAATGACGAAAGGCCTCAGAGGGAAGTTGGTGGCCTCCTGTAGTTTAGAGTGGAACTCCTCGATGGTGAGAGTGGAGTTCTGTACAACACAAGATAACACAGGAGAAGGACACCGTTAGAAATTAAACTGTCAAACACTCGTGATGGTTGTACAAACTTCAGATAAAGCTCTACTCTACTACTATAAAGCTACTATCAACACTACTAGGGTTAGACCAAGATATTGGCCTGTTATTGACAGTCAGATATCAGCCAGTCAGTATCGTCCACCTCTATTGTTTCATTACATATTTATTGTTAATTGATCAATATTATACTGGTTGTCTATGGGAAGCTCTTAACCTGTAGTGATGTTTCCATTCAGTATGCTATCACCAGTGATGACGACTAAGCATTACAAGGTAAGGGGATAGATAATTGATATGAATGTATGCTGTGTTATTAGACAGAGAAACAGAGAAAGTCAGTACTCACCACCAGCCCCAACACAAGGCTGCGCACTCTCTCTCCGATCTCAGGCGATATGTCATTGCCAAACTGCTGCAGCGTGGTGAGGAAGCGCTTCAGCTTGCAGAGCTGCCGGGCACCACAGGCTGGGGGGAGCTGCTGGTTGGACAGTGAGGCTGTCGAGGACATGGCAGGCCCATTACTGAAGCCGTTAGGAGTGGACGGAGCGCCGTTCAGTGACGTAGGAGAGTGGCTGCTCCCATTCAGCACTGCAGATAAACAGAGAGAGGGAAGAGACGACATTAATCTAAGTCTGTATCATCAACTATCGTTTGGTCTTCAGACTGGTCATACTCACTGGTCCCTGGTGGGATGGGGTCCAAACTGTATGATACAGGCACATGCATCTTGCAGCTATAGGTGTGTGAGGTCAGGATTGAGTGTGTGTGGAGCAACATTGTAACATGGTAAGTACATTCAAATTTGACCCCACACATCCATATGACTTCACCGCTATGGTTTTATGCCAGTTTGACTGAAGGCTGTGAGTGTTTATGTGTGTGTGTATATGTGTGCATGTATGTGTGTGTTTGCAGTAACTTCAGCTGTCTCACAAGTGGGACCATTTGACTCCCCCTGCCTGCCCCATCTCCCTCGGTCAATATATTTCACCCTGGTCCTCACCCTCTCCCTCTCGCTCACTCACTAGGACACAACTATAAGAGGAACTTGTTAAAGAGGTGCCAAAAATAGGCTTGTGGCCTGTGTTACTTTTATTCCAATAGCAGGTGTGTTGCTAAATCTAGCTCTGCACATGTCCACCAGCTGAAAGTAGATTTGCAGCTTTAAGGTTCAGAATAGTCTAAGTGTGCACACTCGTACACATATACAATCCCTCAACATACACTCCTAAATGTGCGCACAAGCAAACACACACTTGTGCACACAAATTCCCACAAGCACACACACACACACACTCACACACTTTGACCATTCCCCTGTTTTTCTATTTTCATATCAGACCCAGATGATGACACGAGATGTTTGTAAAGTATCAGTCTAAGATATGATTTATGTCTCAGTCCCTTTGTTGATTGATAATGTTCAAGTACTTTTGTGATATGCCAACAAGCTCTACTTCCATCTGGCAGTCTACACAAAAGGGCCTGTCTCTCTTTTGTCTCTCTTTTTTCTAGAGTCTATGCTTTTGCCTGCATTACTTCTGTGTTTTGATAACTGTCAGAATGTTACATGGCTTACAAAGACCATTGTATACTGTGCTTTTAGTAATTTTAGTACTTTAGTCTATGTATGAGATGCAGTCCTGTACCTGTGACTATATGACTATATTTCATTATAAAAGCATGTGCAGGCACTTACATCGGGCATGGCATCCAAACTCCTGTGATTTCATTATTGCTGCAGCAACTGGTCAAAATGTATCTACAGGACTGTAGGTCATCTTGGATTGTAATGGTATATCCTGTATTACTATATCTGAATACAAGAGCATATACGGTATGCTTGTTCCAGCGTCTACTTCCCATAGTTCCTCACAGGCATGCCTGTTGCTCTAATCTGCAGGTCGAGGGCCTGAACACATATGGACTAACCCATGTGATCCCAGCAGGCAGCACTTGTGTTCTGGTTTTAGAGAGAGGTGCGAGGAGAGAGCTACACTGGTGACTGCCCGCCACAACAGGTGAAACAACATGGCCTGTCATTGCTATATAGGGAAGAAAGTAGTCTACACACCGCAGCACTACCCTAGCTGATGTCCCCTGTACCACTGTCACCCTACCAGCTGGTAAACAACACAGACACACACACCCACTCAAAGACACTTGTCCCACCAGCAAGGGCATTCTGCACACCAAAAGACACACACAAAGATAGATGCCTGCAGAGATACACACCTGGCACACAAGTGACTTCAACACTTGTCTGCTGAAACAGAGAAGAGCCACATATTTGAAATCCCCCAACCTCTACACAAGCATATAAGGTGTTCATGACAGTTGAGCTAACATCGACAAATGGCTACATGGCATACCTCCTTATACATGGCATTGGAGACAATGCTGTAGAAATTACCAGTGTATTAATCTATTCAACTTTTTAGAGACTTGTCGGATCTTCCAAGCTCAATTTCAGTCTCAAAGCAGGCCCATTCTGTCAGGCATGATTATTTCAAATCTAGAAGTCTATACCAACTCAGATGAGCAAGTTGGCGTAACGAGTCTCTGACACTCACTGTGCTGTCCAGTGCTACATCGCTGATACAGCACCAAATTACTGCTTTTCTCACACCCTTCTTTCTTACACAAGGATCATGTCCAAATATTTAAAGACAAAGACAACATATCACAACAGTAAAGATAATTGAATATTACAAAAAGAGTGAATGCGTATACAGATAAATGTCCTGTATCTTTTAAAATAAAATGACAAAATAAAAAAGGTCCTCACTTGATTTACTCGTGGTGGGGGTGAATGAAGCATTGCGATTGGATGCCTGGCTAACAGCCGGGGGTGGAGGAGGCATGGTGGGTGGGGTGGACCTGGGTTGGGTTTTCACATCCGCAGGTGAATCTGGCATTGTTCCAACCTTCTGCACTCTGCTACCTTGAGGGTGGAGGAAGAAGGAGAGAGAGAAAAGAGAGAGAGATAGTTATCAAGATGGTTTTCAAACAAAAACCATGCTGTCCATGTGTGGACATCTGGCAGGGAATAGCACCCAGGGGCCATCGATTGTCTTCTTAAACCAAAACCTCCATGAATATAACTGGATATTTCCAAAGCAAACAAATGCATGGAGTGAAAATGAACACAAACTTGCATTGTGTCTCTCTTGCTGGAGATTCATGGACTTGGGAGACTTACAGTAACACCTGCTCACAGGCTCAGCTGTTGCTGAGTGAGACCTCCCCCTTCCCACCTCTCTCTCTCCCTCTCTCACTCTCTCTCCTTCATACACACACCCATCCCATGTAGCTCTGACATCCCAATCAGTGGCCCCCAGTCTAACCCCCCCACTCTCCTCTCCGCCTGTCCCCTCTCGTCCCCTATTTCAGACAGCCGGCTTGACAGTCAGTGACAAGTGCAGCTGGATCTGCTGCTGTCCGTCACCGTGGACTGGCTCTCACCAGAGTTCTGCCGTGCTACCAGAGGCTCCACTGTCCTCTGCCAGACACCCTGCCAGGACCAAACAAGGCAAGGCCAGGCTGTAGCCTGAAGGGAATGGATGGGACGGGAAGGGACAGGAGAAGAAAATCAGAAAAACATGGAACGGCTGTGGCACAGTCAGAAGCACGCAGGAGGACTGTTGCCTCACTTGCACATACTGTATGTGCCCACTATAGGGCCTCACATATGCATACATCTTGCAAGAACACTGCAATGCACAAAACTGTCCATGCACTACACTACACAGTGTCATGGCATATATATACTGCAGCTGAAGTAATGTATTTTCACAGAGGCTCTGTCTGTTTGCCTGTCTGTCTGTCTGTCTGTCTGTCTATCTGTCTGTCTGTTTGCCTGTCTGTCTGTCTGTTTGTCTGTCTGTCTGTCTATCTGTCTGTCTGTCTGTCTGTTTGCCTGTCTGTCTGTCTGTTTGTCTGTCTGTCTGTCTGTCTGTCTGTCTGTCTGTTTGTTTGTCTGTCTGTCTGTCTGTCTGTCTGTCTCTCTGTCTGTTTGTCTGTCTGTCTGTCTGTCTCTCTGTCTGTCTCTCTGTCTGTCTGTCTGTCTGTCTGTCTGTCTGTCTGTCTCTCTGTCTCTCTGTCTGTCTGTCTGTCTGTCTGTCTGTCTCTCTGTCTGTCTCTCTGTCTGTCTGTCTATCTATAACGGTGTGCTTTTGCTGCATATCTCTTTTTCATAGCTTTGTCTGTTTGTTGTTGTCTCTCTCTCTTTCTGTCTCTCTCTCACACTACTACCTCTCACTCTCTCAACTTGATTCAATTCAAATTGACTGACGGGAAAGAAACCTATGGGGTCGACTGAGGTCACATCATGAACAATAACAGATGACTAGTTGTAATGAAACAAAACTCAACAATGTAATAAACCCCCTGCAGAGATCTGATGGTCAGTTTGTGCTGTGAGGAAGTAAAAAACGCACTTAAGAAACGTTACAGTTTTTCTCAATTGCTTTGGCACATTTCTCGAGACATTTTTAAAGTTCTCAGCACAGAGTGGAGAGTATGGTGGAAGGAACTCCATCGACGCTCTTGGATGGTCCCCAAACCATTCTCTGATGACATTATCCCAGACAATGACAAAAATTGGCAAGCCATTTCTCACCAAACCTCTGTCATTCTCAGGGATGAGATCCATGTAGAGGGTGTCCAGGAAAGTCAGCAGGTGTTGGGAGTTGTATGGCCCAATGATGGGAATATGTGTACTCACACCATTTTGCGGCACACATCGTTATATTCCCACCACGCTGGCCGGGCACATCCACCGTGGCTCGCTGGCCTACGATGTTTCGGCCACGTCTCCTGCCTTTTGCCAGATTGAAACCAGCCTCATCGACAAGTACAAGAGTGTGAGGGATTTCATTTCCTTCCAGGTGCATTATTCTCTACAATGAACTGGAGCAGCAACAACAACAAAAACAAAGCAAATATACTGTAGAACCTTACAGTTACAGCAAAGTACACATGCTCTGTGTTCTCCTCTACAACTACAGTAAGTATAAAGGCCGTGATGAAAGGAAAAGACATGACACTATACAATATATAGTAGGTAAGGTGTGTAGAGCACAACAATGCTTTACCTGTACATACTGGTACCGCAGCTCCTTCACTCTGTCAGAGTTCCTCTCAAATGGTACTTTGTAGAGTTGCTTCATCATCACCTGATGTCTCTTCAGCGCTTTATCTATCATAGACAGGCTGACAGAGTTGGTATCTGAAAAGATGCCTAAAAGTGCAGTCTGGATCTCTGAGTCTTATGGCATTATTTGCCATGACCATGTTGCAGATCTCCTGTTCCTGCTGAGGCGTAAAGAGTGCTCTTCTGCCACCACCATGAGGTTGTCGTGTAGTCCTATACATTGAAGTTCACAAATAGAGCATATTACATCTATTGTACTGTAGCATTACTGTAATCGGAATAGCATGAAGAGTTACTGTATTAAATGATTACATCTCTGTTTTCCCTGCAAAATGTTTGGATGATCGATGACACTGTGGACCGGCCTACGTTTGGCTGCACCCAGCGACCGGCCTCTGCCATTGTAAGGCCATGGTTGATTACATGGTCCACAAGTGAGGCCCGTACTTCATCTGGGACACCTGTCTTTGCACTCTTCTGCAGCTTCCTATGTTCTGCTGTCTTCCCCTTGCTACACCGCCACACATCCTGACATTATGGCTCCTCCATGTTCACTAACTGTAGTAACTCTGTTTCGCTCAAGCTCTATAAATGTGTTTTACAATACCCATACTCATGACTTACACCTGTAAGCTAACTGGACAGCACGCACCATTGGTTGATCTAAGATGTGACAAACTCCCCATTCGTTAGTGAAGTTCAAGTTTCACCTGACAACGAGTCAGTTTAGCAGACTTTACGGCCACTCCATATCAGTGACATTTATGAAATGTGGGCTCGGCAGATTTTGACGATTAGATGGACTTTGTGCAGGTGATGACTTACACAATGAAAGAAGAACTATTCAACTGAGAAGCAACAGAATCTATTTTGATCACACAGACATATACAACCAATAAGTGTTCAAAGTGTAGACAGTTGTGGTCACTTGTCTAAATGTGCTAAAACATTTGCCAGTGGAAACAAAGAATGAGAAATCTGTTGAGCACAAGTAACACAATGTTGTGAAGAATTTCACATATTGTTTTGACGACTTCAACTGTCATTCGAGAATTGAGCCAAAGCAACTGAGAAAAACTGTAAGATACTAGCCTGCTCTCTCTCTCCATCTGTCTGTCTGTCTGTCTGTCCTCATCCCTCCATCCTAGTAGATGGACGTGTGATGGTGGATAGATAGTGACGTGACCCCAGCAGGGTCTCTCCCTTCTGTCAAACACCAAATGGCAATCAGGCTGCCTGTCTGTCAGCGTCATTCTCTCACACTGCTGTCCTCTCTCGCCCACTCTCTCACTTTCTATCAGCACACACACTCATTTTCCCTCTTCCCTCTTTCACACTCTCCCTCTCCTACATCTGCTCTCCCTCTATCTGTCTCACATCCCCTCTTCCCTTTTCAGAACTTTATTGACGTGTTTATCAGAGACAATGTTGCCAAAGCTAATTTTCTAAAAACCAAGAAACATTTGTTTTTATCCAGTCAAACCACGTTGAGGTGGTTCAGTATCTGGCAACATGTACTATACATTAGTACATACCCTCCAATACCTATGGCAGAAAACAGTATTGTTATCATTCTAAATCCCCTCTCTCTCTCTCTCTCTCTCTCTCTCTCTCTCTCTCTCGCTACAACAAGAAAAATAAAGAAAAAAGGGGGAATTCATTTTTTTTTATTTGTTGATGGGACAGGCAAAAATGGCAGCAGGAAAAAGAAGGTGGCTGCAGGGGTGTTGTGTTTAAGTCACTAGTTAGAGCTCAGATACTACTAGATTTTATGTTATAAGATATAAGAGGATGCAACATCTTGTTTTTTATACCAAATGGTGCTCCAGGGATGTAAGGTGAGTGGGTGGGAACTACTGTGTGCTAAGAGCATGATTCGTCAGTAGTGTGTGGGGAGCAGTTTTGAGGGTTGAAAAACTTGTTGCCAATAAAGTTTTGTTAAAACTCTCTCTCTCTCTCTCATTCTGTATCCAGTGATCCTCCTCTCTCTCTGTATCATACATTATCTCTCAGACAGTCATGTCAATTATTGCTCTCATACATCATCGTTCTGTCTGTCTGTCTCTCTCTCTCCCTGTCTCTCTCTCACATGTCAGATGATCTGTCAGACTCCACTCACCAGACCAAGATCTATCACTGTAGCGCTGATACGACTGAGTGGGCTTGAACGCTCTGTCGATGCCTCTCTCGTCCTCCCCGCCGCTCCCTCTGTCTGTCTCATGTCAGTCATCGGTCTCATCCATCGTCGGGGGCGATGGTTGTCAGGGGCGATAGCCATCAGGGCCTATAAGCCCACCTCATCATAGACGACTTATCGAGTCTGCGCTGCCCTGACGGCTATAGATCTGATAAGGCTGGACAGGAACAAATCGTCTGTCAGTCTCTTTCTGTCTCCCTTTCTCTTCTCTTTCATCAGCACCGCGTTGCATCCATACTGGACGTACTATGGCTACGGTACAGCATCAGTACCGTGCTGTACCAGTACCGGATCTACTGTGACGTACAGCATCAGTACCACACTGTATCGGTACCGGCTCCACTGTGACGTACGACATCAGTCCCACGCTGTAGCGGTACCGGATCTACTGTGGCGTACAGCATCAGTTCCACACTGTACCGGTACCGGATCTACTGTGGCGTACAGCATCAGTACCATGCTGTACCGGATCTACTGTGACATACAGCATCAGTTCCACACTGTACTGGTACCGGATCTACTGTGGTGTACAGCATCGGTACCACACTGTATCGGTACCGGATCTACTGTGACGTACAGCATCAGTACCACACTGTATCGGTACCGGATCTACTGTGACGTACAGCATCAGTACCACACTGTATCGGTACCGGATCTACTGTGACGTACAGCATCAGTACCACACTGTATCGGTACCTGATCTACTGTGACGCACAGCATCAGTACCACACTGTACCGCTACAGGATCTACTGTGACGTACAGCATCAGTACCACACTGTATCGGTACCGGCTCCACTGTGACGTACGACATCAGTCCCACGCTGTAGCGGTACCGGATCTACTGTGGCGTACAGCATCAGTTCCACACTGTACCGGTACCGGATCTACTGTGATGTACAGCATCAGTACCACACCGTATCAATACCGGATCTACTGTGACGCACAGCATCAGTACCACACTGTACCGCTACAGGATCTACTGTGACGTACAGCATCAGTACCACACCGTATCAATACCGGATCTCACGTTATGAACGGCGTTATGAACGGCGTTATGAAGGGGTTCCCCTACAGTTGTTATCTGAACCCCTTAGGTTTAGATTGTACATGCAACCAGAATACAG
>OOFE01048899.1:0-11308 GCA_900323365.1 Monocentris japonica
CCGCAGTTACGCTGCCAAAACAGAGAGACTGAGACGGAGTTTCTTTCCTCAGGCCATCAGGACTGTAAACTCTGACCTCACCAGGGCCCCCACCAAGCACCACACACTGCCCCTCTTTTGCACTCACACACACACACACATAGACATACACTTACAACTACACAAGATTTATATTTTATATTTTGATACCTATTGTAAATAGTTTGCTTCGTTTTTTGCTGTAAATACTATTTTTTTTGCAACTGTTGTTTTTTTGCACAATCCTGTGAGCATTGCCACTTTTTCATTTCACTGCACATCCTGTATGCGTATGTGACAAAGTTCTTGACTTGACTTGACAGGTGTGCCAGGGGGGAGGAGTGATGAGCTGATGACAGGGAGGAGTGAGGAACAGAGGGGACACAAGGGGGAGCTAGAGGCAAGGCCGTGACACATTGCAGGACATTGTGAGGACAGGGTCCCACACTAACTTGGCATAGGAAAGGTTAAGTCAAGTCAAGTCACCTTTATTTATATAGCCCTTTATCACACACAAGCCTCAAAGGACCTAACTAAATCAGGCTGATCGACAATCAACTTATCATAAGACAATCAGACTAGTCAGCTCGGTGTCTTCTTTTAAATCTCTTTTAAAAACAAATGTTGGATGTTGGATTTCATCCAACTATGGAAACCATCTTTGATTGACTTTCACCTTGTGTCCCCATTGTCCAACTTTAAATTACTTTTAAATTGCTTAATAAGAAAAATACACCACCAAACAACAAAATATACCCACAAATGCAAGGTATATCAACAATAGCTTTTATACAGTGTTAAAGTTAAAATACAGATAAAATAATACAGATAAAAACAAAATAAATTAATGAAATGCATATTAAAAATAACGATAGTGCAAGCAATAAAATAAAGTTTGAATGATAAAATAACAGGTAAACAATAAAATAAGGTACAAAGAATAAAATTCCAAAATAAAAAGATTAAGAGTAAAAAAACGGAATAAGATAGAATGAAATAAAAAGAAGAAATCAAATAACAGTTCCTTTGAAAAGGCATGGCTAAACAGGTATGTTTAAAGCTTGTTTGTAAAGGCATCTACGGTTTCAGCTGCCCTCAGATCCAGTGAGAGACTGTTATAGAGGAACTGAAAGTACTCTCCCCATAAGTGTCACGGTCGTGCCTCTAGCTCCCCCTTGTGTCTCCTGTGTTCTCCATTCCTCCCTGTGTCTCCTGTGTTCTCCATTCCTCCCTGTCACCTGTCTTCCATCAGCTCATCACCCCCACCTGTATTTAAACCCCGGTTTTCCTCCCACTCGGTGCCAGATTGTTGTATGTATCACATCACTTTCCAGCGTTACTTCTCTTGGTTCGCCGCTTACTCGATCCCTGTCTGCTTCATTTGCATCTGACCCTGGTTACTCAGACTCCTGCTCTGCCTGACTCTGCCTTGCCTGATCCCTGTCTGCTTTGTCTGCATCTGACCCAGGTTATTCGGACTCCTGCCTTGCCTGATCCCTGTCTGCTTTGTCTGCCTCAGCCCCTGGTAATCCTGACCCCTGCTTTGCCTGACCCTGCCTATCCCCAGCTCCGGTAAATTCTGCATAATAAACCTGTTAACTTTTCACCGGTCTCTGCCTCTGTGTTCTGTACTTGGGTCCGCCAGTAAGCTACCCGTGACAATAACTCTCTGTCCTGCATGCAGGTACAATTCAAACTTCTTAGCATGAGATTTAATGTTGTCAGTGACTTCAGTTGTGTAATTATGTTGCCTTGGGCCCAATTACCAGAATCTTAGTTTTATCTTTGTTTAACTGAAGATAATTTTGCACCGTCCCTGCATTGATCTCAGAAATGCAGTTACGAAGGGCATTCATAGGATGCAGAACATCTGGCATGACTGAGATACAGAGTTGCATGTCATCCGCATAGCAGTGGAAACTGATGCTGTGTTTCCGACTGATGGCCCCTCGTGGGCGCATACACAAGCTTAAAAGAATTGGGTCTAAGATCAAACCTGGGGGGGAAACCACCTGAACCAGAATTTAAAACTGTGCACAATCTATTTAGGAGGATCACCTGGTCAACTATATCAAAGGCTGCCTCAGGTCAAGAGGCACCAGAACAGAGCTTATTAGCACCAAGGTTGGTTCTGATATCCTTTACAACCTTCACCAGAGCAGTCTCTGCACTGCACACTGCATGAAAGCCAGATTTTCAAATGTGTTGTATCAATTATGACATTTATCTTGTCTCTGCAAAACATGGCAAATTCATGACATTTAGATGAGGATATTAAGTCATCAACAGCAGAGTTGATCAATCAATGGTTGAGAATACAAATCTAGCATCGTCTTGGTTGTTAGTCAGAGTGGCAAAGTATGCTTGCCTGGCAGCTCCTATACTCATACTGTTTGCAAGACTGTCCTTTAACATTATGCCCTAATTCTTCTTGGCAGTGGCCAACGTATAGCTTAACTGTGAAGATGTCAGCAATGCAACAGACTGTCAAGTTTGTTGCATACAAAGTTGTTTTGTTGTCTGTAAGGCGAATCCAATCAAGCAATGCACTACAAAGACTACTCCAGGTGATTTCACTGATTAGCACACCTTCAACCACAGAGTGAAAACCTGCATACTCTCGGCCCTCCATGGCACATGGTTGAATAGCCCTGGTCTAGGATATTGACCCTTGAGGATAATGACTTCCAGGAAAGGGGGTAATTGAAGTTAGGTGATCCAATCAATGAGATGACAGTCAGGTGTGGGCTAGAGGTGTCCTGTCATATAAATGTTTGGTTACCAACAGAGTCTACTTTCCAAAAAAAGATCTGTTGAAGTGGAATATGCCCAAGTCGAAAGAAATTTCTAATGAGCTCCACAGAAGAGTTGATGAGGCTGGAAAAAGACCTGGACCTCCATCAGTCTACAATTAGACAGATTGTATACAAATGGAGAAAATTCAGTGCCATTTCTATTCTCCTTAGGAGTGGGTGTCCAGCAAAGATCACAGCAAGTGCATGCTGCATAATGGTCAAGGAGGTGACAAAAAACCCTAAGTTAACAGCTAAGGATCTGCAGGCATCTCTTGAACTTCCTAAGTTTCTAAAAGGGCACAATGCTGTTATATCAGGGTAACGGTCTGTGATCTGAAGCTTAACAGAGGTTGGGTCATGTAGCATGACAATGACCCCCTTAACCCTATTGAAATGTTGTGGCATGGCCTGAAGCAAGCCGTTCATGCAAGACATCCCAAAAATATCAATGAACTAAAGCATTTCTGTAAGGAGGAATGGTCCAAGATACCTCCTGACCATTGTACAGGTTTGATCAGCAACTACAGGAAATGTTTGGTTGGGGCTATTGCTGCTAAAGGAGGTTACTAAATTTCATGGTTCACATACCTTTTCCAAACCAAGCTGTTAACGTTTGAACAATATGTTCAATAAAGACATGTAAAAGTGCAAATTTGTGTGTGTTATTTGTTAAATTACATTGAGTTTATTTATTTTTATGATCAGACAAGACTATATCTTAGGAGCCATTTATACAGGAATGTAGGTAATTCAAAAGGCACAAACCTTCTCTCACAACTGTATAAACAGTTTTAACTGTAGATGTAATAATAATATTGACTAATGTGCATTATTCTTACTCTTGCTATTATATATATATTGCATTATAAGTCAATATTATTACAACATCAATTGAAAATATGTGACACCCCTTATGAAGTAATAATTGCCACAGTAATGTCATGTGATTACATTATCTGGGTATTTATTACATTAACAGGTTACATTTTAAACCCATTTAGTGGGACATTTTAAGACATGTAATACATTTTGAGAGTTCTTATTTTGTTATTACCCAGCAGTTCTTACATTATCAGTTGCTGTAGGGCATTAAAGAGTACATGACGAGAGGCTTCGGTCTCGATGGCCAGTGTAAATCCAGGGCTTAGAGAGTGACAGAGGGAGGGAGGGAAGGTTGTTGAGCAAGAGGAGGAATAAGAGGAGGAATATTAGAGAGAAAAGGGAGAAGCTAACAGATAACAGCTGCTATCAGTGTCCACTCATCTTCAAAACACCAACAGGTCAGTGCAGGATATTATCTTTACTGCTGTAGTGCTAGAGTTGTTTCTGTGCAGGTCCAGATTGGAATGAAAACCTGCAGACTCTGGGCCTTGATTGATAACCACCGAACTAGACCGTTACACTCAGTACGGTAAGCTTGTGTGTTGTGTTTCAGGCATGGCGCCAGACGTGGAGAAGATCATTGAGAGCATCCAGCGAGGTGACCAAGACACCGTTCAGCTCCAGTTGGACTGCTACAATACCCAGGTTACCACTCGTTGCTATGACTACAGCATCAATCTGTAACTAGGATTCCGACAGTAATTATGTTCTCTCTTGTAACTATGACAATATGTGTTGTTAAACTGTTACTGTAGTAACTTCCCTTTGTACGTAATAGTGTAGCAATCCTGTTGATAAAATACATTTCCTATTAATGTAATAAAACTTACCTACCATTAATGTAATACCTTTTTTTCCTGATAAAGCACTCTGGCAATAAAAGCTATTTATAATGATCACCTAAGATCTGTTTCTCCACAGTATGCAGAGTGTTTCTTCTTCAATGTTGAGGAGCAGGAGAGAAGAAAGGTCAGGGCGGAAAAATCATTTTACCTCCTGCCAGTTTGCCTTTTTGCCTTCCCTAATCCTCCCTCATTTCTGTTCATCCTTTCCATCATCCCTTCCTGCCTTTCCTTTTCTCTTCCCTTTACGTTCCTTTAACTTCAGACTTCATCCCACTCCATTCTTCCTCCTTTCCTCTCATCTTTTTCTGTGTCCCAATCTGGTTCCATTGACCCTGATGCCCTTGTCCTGTCTCAGTTCAGATTAACCCTCCGATTAGTCTAAAACCCATGTATCTCTATCTAGGCTCCAGCAGCTCAGCCACATATGCTTCTATTGATTTTCTTCTCCCATCTCACTCTCTTATTCTCTCCAGTGCTATGTTGATTCCCAGAAGTGGGCAGCTTTTTAAGACACATATTTTAATTATATATTTAATTACTTTTGTGCATTTTGTAATTTGCATTTTGTAGGCAAAAGCTCATCATGTAATTTGTATGCAGTGTTACAGGAATGGGTAGGTGGTATAAGCAGTGTGGTTGTGCCAAACCTGAGAGGCCAGAGGTGCATTTCCTCAATGAACAATAGGCAGGGACTTTTATTGTGAAACCAAACAAAGAAAGCCTGGCTCCCTTTAAAGCTTTCTAATCAAGAAATAGAGTCCTATTAAATATTTCAGTTGCTTAATTTCATTTTATACCTGTAATTTTTAGATTGGATTACATATCAATCTCTCTGAAAGGTCAGAAATGCAAGTCACTGTCACTGTGCAAAACTCACCAGAAATGAGTTTTTCAAAGAAATTAGATTTTCAAAGAATTCTTCTTGGGGTGCATCATGCCCCCATACACCCTTAGCAATTTCTGGGGAAATGCCCTTTTAAATATTATTTTCATGACAGTTCTGTTTTATTAGACAGTTCACAGTTAAAAAGATGGGATGGGTAAATGACAAGTAACAAAGGATCCAGGCTAAATTTGAACTCAAGACTTTGAACTCAAGACTTTGCATAATTGGCACCTCATGCAACTGAGGACAGTTTTTGCCCCTGCCCCTTTCAGATGCTGCATTCCCCTCATTCTAACCTCTACCTCCCTTGTCTCATCACCTCCATTTTTCCCAATGATCTTGACAGAGTTATTCATGTTTGGTTCTCTATTTTCCTCCTCTACACCTGGTGCATCCCTACCACCAAATGACTGCAGCAACGAGAACTGGAAGAGGTAAATGAAAAGAGACTAGCAAAACAGAGAGAGAGCTGAGCAGACAAGGTCTTTACTCTAATCTCTAAATGCTTACTCACCCACAGTGTGTGCGCATGCATGCATTTGAGTGGGTCAAAGCTGATTGCATAATCGCGATAATCTGTCTTCCACAGCTGATATGACTCAGCATGTTTACTCCATTAACCTTCAGTTTATAGATATCCCTACAGCTACCCTAGTTAGCACCAAGCTAACTCATCATATCCTCTGTATGAACCCAATGTGTAATTAAATGCTGTTCCTTTGTTATAATATGAATTTATTAGACTCATTCAAGACTGCCAATACATTATACTTTACTATATTTGGTGAAAAAATACGGTAAAATAAAAATCTGCAACATTTTCATATTATTAAATGTCTGTTTTGCAACAATTTTTATGACAATATTGAGTCAACCTCTTGCCAGTTCATAAAAAACTTTTACATTTGCTGTTCTAAACACCAGGTGGTGCACAGGAAGAGATGCGTATTATTGCAGTTTGTTTGGAATAAATAGAAGAAGAACTGGGTAGTTAGCATGAGCAAGGATGACCACCCCAGCGCCCCCTACCAAAACTTCAACAGCAGAAAATCCAATGAAAAAGACGGCACAGTACTGGTCACACTGTTTGACTGACAAGTGGAAAGTGCAATGCAAAAACACCACAGCAATGAGTGCTTAGCACCAAAGAAAAAAAACAAACAAAAAAAAACAGGAAAAAAAGAATCTCACGGATAACCACTTTAAATACATTACCCAGTATAGTAGAAGCACATACTGTATGTCTTAATATGTAGCCATCACTATTTCAAAATATGAAATGTGAGGCTTTGTGTATTGTGTTCCAACAAACATTTATCATTTGCATTTAACAGCTTGTAACTCTCCCTCTCGGTTGATCAGTTCAGGAAGAACAAAGTGAGGGAGTGTGTTCCCGACTCAGATTCTGACTTTAACTCCGAGTCAGAGGAGGGCGAACCTGACCTCCTTCTCCGACAGGTTGGTCAGAGTATGTATATTTGTGTGTGCATGTGTTTGTGTGCACACGTCCTTCTACCAGCATGACTGCGTTCTTTTCCATCTTCTATCCTTTCATTTTCTTCTTTTTTCACCTCCCTCTTGACTCTACCTCTGTTTCTCCAGCGTCTGGCCACAGCACTGCTGTGCTTCATCCAAAGCCGGCTGCAGCCTGCAGTGTTGCGGGTTTGCCTGTGCACACTGCGTATCCTGTCCCGTGACCGGCGGGCCCTGGGGCCCCTGGTCACTGACAGCGCCCTCCTCACCCTGGGAAACCTGGGGGGCATCACATCCCCACAGGCATGCCAGCACCAGCAGGAAGAGGAGGAGAAGGATCGGTGGACAGGAGCACACACCCAGATCCACCAATGTGGAGTGAGTGGTTGTCAGGTGGCTGCCGTGGCTAATGCTAATAGCCCGTTAGCTGTTGGCTCTGTGGCTACCTGCCCCTGCCCTTCGAGGGGAGCTAGCACTGCGGACACAGACTCCTCAGGCGATCACTGCTATAAGTGGAGAAGCGAAGGAGGTCACAGGGTGTTGGCTCGCGGGAAGAAGGACACCAGGGAGGAGAGGAGTGAGGAGGAGGAGAAAGAGGAGGATGGGGAGGTGTGTAAGAAGGAGGCCATGAAAGCCTTGTGTAACGTCATCTACAACAGCCAGAGGGCACAGGAGAGGGCCAGCGCACTAAGGTGAAACTATTTAAACGGGTATAACGCTTTAATTATCCAATCAGTTTCAATGATATTAAGGAAAAACGGTAGAAGTTCCCTAAGGTTTCTCCTTTTCTTGTCTTCTTCCAACTCCGCCTCCCATCAGGCTTCTCCCTGGCCTATCGGAGAAGCTGAAGCTGGGGCTCGAGAGCAGGACGCCACCCAGTGGCCAGTTTTACGAGCTGCGACTGCTCTTCCTGCTGACTGCGCTTAGGCCCGAGCTCAGGCTACAACTACAGCAGGTAAAAAGCTGAGGAGATTCTTTACCGCTCTTATATCGGACTGTAATTTCCCTTCCTCAATCTTGTAGCTCAAAGCTTCACGTGTTTTTCAATGTTGTAAATGTCGGGAAGAGTTTAAATTGCCCTCAACTGCCACTGTCAGGAGCGTGGGGTGTCCCTGCTGACCAAAGCCCTGGAACAGTGCCTGGCTGTGAGGTGGGGTGAGGGATACGAGGTGCTCAGCGACCGGACGGCACCCCCCATTTCTAAGGATGCGTCCCAGCGAGCCATCGAGATCCTCAAGACGCTCTTCAACATCACCCACAGCTTCCACAGACAGAAGCCAGATGAGGTGACCTATGAGTACAACATGCATGACACTACAGGACACATTAGCTGGGCAATCTACAAATCCGCGATTTATAAATCAGGTTTTTATCTGATACAATTTTTGATTAGAACAGACCTGTGTGACCGGTTGATTTCTGCATGTGTGTTTAATAGATAATAATAATAATAATAATTAATAGATAGCCAGGACTTGGTGTTGATATTTTGCGAACACAGGTTTATTTTCTTGCCTGCACAGAGTGAACCTCTGACTGCAAGGCAATGCTCTCATAAGAGTAGGCTACAGCCTGCAATACAAAATGTGCACTCTTTTAACACATGCTCGGTGAGTTTTGCTAGCTAACAGCACGTGAAAAATTATGAAACATTTTTAGGTCATAAAACAGTAATAACAACAAAATCGCACCAGGGATTGCATTGACATGTCAACAGAACTTTGTATGGCACATACCAACGATGGTAAGGCCTATTATTTACAATACATCAAATAAAAAAATCAGAGCACAGGAAAGCATACCTTTTCATTGGAATGACAGGACAAGAGAGAAAGAACAATGGAGGGTGACAACAGGTTTCAAGTGTTTTTTTTTTTGTTTGTTTGTTTTTTTTTGGTACGCAATCTAGAAGCTGCAGGAAGCAATGAAACCATTGCATATTCCAATATAACAATGCAGAAATATATTGAAAGTAAAACATCATGTAATAACACATATAATTAAATAAAAGAAAATAAATAAAAGAAAGTCCCCTCAAACTGTGACCTGGTGACCCAGTCCTCTACCCAAATGAGGTGCATCCTGTCTGTATGTGTGAGTGTGTGGTGGATATAATATGTGGAAGGGGGAGACAGGAGGGAGATGTGGTGTAATTATATTATTATAAGGGTCATATTCACTTTGTTACACTCACCCCCCTAGAATTACACCAACATCTAAACAAACTGTACATGCACTGCGTCACACTAGCCACAAGCTTAATTTGAACCACATACCGTGGAACAATCCAACAATACCTGCTACCCTATTAAAGGTCAGGGAAAAATGAGGAGTGGCCAACTCCCAATGCACCCCAGGGATTACGATGCCTTATACACCACAAAGACTTGGCTACACTTTGACGAGAACAAGCTCAAACAAAATTCTATTTAAAGGACACTGTAACCACTGTCATAGACTGTTAGACTACACGTGTATGACAGAGGATTCTAACACTGTATCGGAGCCCATAATCCTTTCAAGCTGCACCATGGACTCTACCAGCCTACACAGTGGTTTGGTAACCCTGCCAAATCTGGAAGTGTAGTGGTTGCTGGCATGTGAGCTGTCGCTCTGACTAGGCATGTTAATGATGCATGACAGGTTCAGGTGCGGCCATATCAGTGGATTGGGAGTGGTCAAGAGTAGAGAGGGGGATTGCAGGTGCAAGGGATGATGTGAGGGCATCAGCACCAGCCACAGGAAGCTCATTTAGAGTGGAAGAGTCCATCTCAGGGGGATTTGGGTTCACCCCATCAACTCCATTCAGCACCGAGGACTGCTCTTAGATCCACGAAGTAGTGCGATCTTCCCCATGTTCATCTGCCCAGGAGAGGGCATTGCCCAGGAAACCTCTCCTGCTGCACTGCTCATTTCAAAGACCACAGACTCAGGCAGTTCTGACACAGGAGCTTCACTTGTCGTACTGATGTCACTCCTGGAGGCTGAACCAGTATTGTCATCCTGCGTCTCATCCAAGGGGAGGAAGTTGACCTGGAGCAGAAGGTTTCTGTGCACCACTCTCTCATTTCCATCACAGTCTCTGATCTTGTAGATGTGGAGAGACGGCTTTGAGGCCACTACAGAGTCCTCATGGGAGGAGAGCACCGTGGAGGTCTCATCTGCTGACATGGACACACCAAGGCACACACAGAGGGGTTCTCCAACACCTGGGGATGACATGTCAGGCGGAAGACATCCTGCACACACCCATCCTCCACATCACACACTTGTTCTAGTAGTGCAGAGTAAGGCTCAGACAGGAGCCGCTGGCTCAGTGGCTTCATGAAGGGGTCTCTGCTCAGTGTGTCGACCACCACGTTCAATTTCCCTGGGACATGCTTGATCTCAAAGCAGTATGGAGCAAACTTGGACACCCAGCGCTTCACATGCATCAAGTTTAGGCTTGGTCATGATGTATGTGAGGGGGTTGTTATCGGTCCACACTGTGAACTTGTGACCTTTGAGCCAGTGACTGAACTTGTCGCACACAGACCATTTGAGGGCAAGGAACTCCAATCTGTGCGCAGGGTAGTTTGCCTGACTGCAACTGAGAGACTTGCTCGCAAATGCGATCGGTCTGGCCTTCTCACCAACAGGGACTTGAGAGAGGACAGCTCCGATACCATCCAGTGGTGCATCAGTGGAGAGGATGAATGGCTTGTCGAAGTCAAGGTGAGCCAGCACCACACAGTTGATGAGCGCCCTTTTCAGCTCTTCAAATGCTGTGCTACAGATGTGGGTCCAGTCCTCAGGGCTCAGCTTACGGAACGTTCCAGCTCTCTTGCGACCACCAGTGGCCTTCCCTTTCCGTTTCTGGCTGGCTGTCAAGGCAAAGAGGGGCTTAGCAATGGAGGAGCAGCCTGGGATGAAGTGCTGGTAGTACAGGACCATACCGAGGAAGGATCTCACTCTCTTTTGAGATGGAGTAAAGCCGTCAGCCTCCTCAGATCCTCCTTCTTGAAGCCAGAGATGACCTTGACCTTCTCCTGGTCAACAGAGACACCAGTGCTGTCAATGATGTGGCCCAAAAACTTTACAGACTTGCGTAAAAAGTGACACTTCTTCTGAGCAAGCTTCTGATTACTGGCTCTAGAGAACATCATTTCCAGATGTCTCAGGGCTTCTTCTTCGGAAGGGGCGAAGACCTGCAAATCGTCAAGGTAACACAAAAGGCTTGAAAAATTCAGGTCACCCAAAATGCTCAGCATCATACGCATGAAGGACACTGGACTGTTGCACAGCCCTTGTGGGAGCCTATTGTATTCATACAAGCCCAGAGGTGTTGTGAAGGCTGTGTATCGACAGTCAGACTCATGGAGAGGGACATTGTAGAACCCTGAAGTGAGATCCATGGTGCTGAAAAAGGC
>OOFE01048900.1:0-35042 GCA_900323365.1 Monocentris japonica
CTACAGAGTTCCAAACTGCCTCTGGAAGTAACATCAGCACAAGAACTGTGCATCGGGAGCTTCATGAAATTGGTTTCCATGGGCGAGCAGCTGCACGCAAGCCTCACATCACCATACGCAATGCTAAGTGTTGACTGGAGTGGTGAAAAGCAAGCCGCAACTGGACTCTGGAGCAGTGGAAACGTGTTCTTTGGAGTGATGAATCACGCTTCACTGTCTGGCGGTCTGATGGACGAATCTGCGTTTGGCGGATGCCAGGAGAACACTACCTACCGGAATGCATAGTGCCTACTGTGAAGTTTGGTGGAGGAGGGATAATGGTCTGGGGCTGTTTTTCAGGGTTTGGGCTTGGCCCCTTAGTGCCAGTGAAGGGTAATCTTAATGCTACAGGATACAAAGACATTTTAGCCAATTGGGCGCTTCTAACTTTGTAGCAACAGTTTGGGGAAGGCGTTTTGTTGTTCCAGCATGACTGTGCCCCTGTGCACAAGGAGAGGTCCATAAAGACATGGTTAGACGACTTTGGTGTGGAGGAACTCGATTGGCCTGTACAGAGCCCTGACCTCAACCCCATTGAACACCTTTGGGAGGAATAAGAACACCGCTTGCAAGCCAGGCCTTCTCATCCAACATCACTGCCTGACCTCACAAATGCTCTTTTGGCTGAATGGGCACAAAATCCCACACTCCAAAAGCTTGTGGAAAGCCTTCCCAGAAGGGTGGCGGCTGTTATAGCCACTAGGGGGGGACCAACTCCATATTAATGCCCATGGTTTTAGAATGGCAAGCTCATATAGGTGTGATGGTCAGGTGTCCACTGACTTTTGGCCATATAGTGTATATGATCTGCCAAAGTCCATGGAATATTAGGATTAAACAATATGGGGAAGTATCGTGTGTTTGACCAACAGTGGCACTGCCTACCTGCCTAAATGACTTGATCAGTCCCATACAGCAACACTAACCCATACACTGAACAAACTGAACAAACTGTACAGTTGCGCTTGTGCCATGAAGTAGTATGTTGTTTGGGTGTCATGTAATGATGACAAAGACATAATTGAATGAATAAATGAACAAAGAAGTTTGAGAATTTGGTCGATGAAGTCCATTTTTGGAGCCAGCCAGGAGCAAGTCATTGCCAAGGTAAATAAACAATAAATGTCTTTCAGGCACTTGTTTTGTGTTTGCAAGTGTGTTGGTTTGCTTAGAACTGTATGGAGGCCAGTCCAACCACAGACATTGAACTGATTTGAAATTTTGATTCGCTAGTGAACCAATTTGACAAGAGTATCAGCAATAGGATATTATGCGTTTTTGTAAGAGCCAATATTCCATTTATTGTTATGGACTTTGTGAAATTCATATGTACATATATATCACATATATAACACATGTTTGTATGAAGATGGGTGAATTATGAGCTAAAAGTATCCAGTCAGCAGGTCATCTGTCACGGTTGCTGACAGTACCAGCTGACGTAGTTTTACTGCCAGGGGTACAGGCAGGTTACCAGAGTTCTCCTCAGGAAATGCAGCCAAGCCAGTTCTAGCTCAGTCTCAAGTTCTAGTATAATGTCCTCCAGAGAAACAGTATAATTGATCCAAAAACAACATAAGGAAAGGAGAAGCAGATTGCCCATGCAGACATTCATGTCCAGCACATTACTTCAGCTTCTGCGTTCAAAGTGGGTCTATTAGGTCAAGGATGCAATATCAAAATCACAGGGGCAAAAAGATCAAAGGTTGCCTGTATCAGAGTATCCAGTAATGGCCTTTTGGCCTGTAAAAACGACAGTCTTGAAATGATGAAAAAAATTGAAAGCCTTCCTGACATACTAGCAGACCGAAATCGACAGTGTTTATAGGTTATACCTCATAGTAAATGTGTCCTGAGATAGTCCTTATTATAAGTTCCTGCAGCACAGCAGGAGTGACGAGTGCATGACTTTCTGTGTCCTAATTGAAGTTTACTTTTGGAGAGAGAAAACCTTTCTAAGTTAAAAAAGGGCGAGACGATGTTTGTTGCTGTTTGTTGTTTGGTGTTTCTCTGCCCCTTGGGGATCTTAAGGCTGCATTAGGCGATGTTTTAATGTAAGAACGCACCTAAAAAAAGTGGCACTGCAATAGAGAAGAGCGTCCCATCCCCCCGAATTAAGACGTCGTAGATTCGCAACTTGCCCAAATCAATAAATGAATGAATCCAAACTTAAGAACAAAATACAAACTGTCTCCTAAACAACAGTGAGCGCTTTGTCCAGAGAAAGCTGGACTCACCAATGTTAGAGCTTTTCCCTCTCTTGTCTGTTTGGTATCCTTTGGTATAAAGCATCACAGACCAGCCGGTGCTGTGTGCAGTTTACTGACAACACATTAAATGATTTCTGCGTACTGAAAGTTTTCAGACTTCTTCAAACAGTTACATTTTGCTACCATTTGCAGCTGCCAATATGTAAAATGGTCCAGTGCAGTTAAAGTACATTCTATACAGGTCATTCCTACTATCTGGTGCCTTTTGGACCTCATAATGTTTGACAAAAATGTTTGACTTTTAGGAAACATTTGACATTTGACATTATGGTCAAATTATTATTTGAACATACCAACCTAGCTGGGTGGAATGGAGCATAACAGCCTGGAATTAACACCAGTAATGTAGATTATCTCCCATGTACTGTACATGTGAGGTAATCTTAATTCATTTCTCAATGATAGCTGAAAAGATTGCTTTTCTCACTTGAGAAATTAAATCTCATTCTAATAAAACTGGGAGATTAACCTAAAATCCCATCAAGTCAAAAAACAACTTAAATCAGAAATCACCGGAAAATCCAACACCTTGAAGGAAATGATGAATAACTATGTCCAAAAGACTGATTTTGAAAGCGAATTTCCTGAGACACTTCCTAGATTAATCATTAGAATTTCTGATGTTACGATCCCCTTCGTTAGCCTTAGTATCCAAAGATTCCCAATTTTAACAAATAAAATAATCAAGTCGAGTGCTTTCTAGGTAAAACCACTGGATACTGAATTCAGTAAGTCGATAGGAGAGGCTGGAGTTCATGTTGGCAGCGTACCTCTAACAGTCCAGCAGTGCTGGGGAGCACTCAGCTGTGAGGGGAGCCCAGGCAAAAACTGCATACCTCAGTTTAGGTTGAGACTTCAAAGCTTAATTTCTTTTTGTATCTGTGTGTGTCCTGTGTCTTCCCCCTGGCCCTGACCAGCCTGTCCTTTTGGACACTGGAGCCAGGTGGAGGAGTGGGTCAACATGGAAGAGAAAGCAGCATGGATCCTGTCAGTCACACAGGGCCCAGAAGACTGAGTGGCCAAGCCCTGTAGGACCAACTGGCAGATGGCTGCCTCAGGATAATAACCAGGTGACATCTGCAGAGTGAACAAGCCGTCAGGCTATCAGACTCACCTTGACCCACCAGGGATGCCAACCTGCCCATTCTCAATCTCCCCCTCCTCCAGGTCCCTCAGGTTACACCCAGAGACCCAGAAGTAAAAGACAAGTTTATTGATTTACCAATTTTCTCACCTCCCCGAAAAAGAGGTGTGAAAATGTCTTGAAAATACATTAACAGACTTTATGTGGGTGTTTGAAATGAATTTTCTGTTATTCACTAGAGATTCAGTTACTCTGTTCATCAATGCTGATGGACTGGGAGTAACTATATTTCTGAACCTTTTTTTTCTGTGTTTTCTCATGTGATTTATCAAACTGAAACTTTAATACGAGACTGAATTATTATCAGACAAGCCAAACCCCCAGGAATTGAACTACTTCATACAGCATAAGTATGGTCAAGTTTTTAAAGTGATGCAAAATCACAGATGTTTACATTTTGCTCACACCTTGGTTATTGACAAATAATTCTTAGGAAGGTATAACACGTACACATTGTCTATGTGATGCTGTGCAGAAGGGTTATCTTTTGACAGCACTGAGATCAAGAAAAGGTCAAATTCCTTGTGCCATTTGGAAAAGAGCCTGTGTGATACCAACCTGCCAATATGAGATCAGCGTGTCTTTTTCATTTGAGTGTTGACGTCATACACTGCTTAGCTAATGGTCTAATTTACACTAGAGCTGCACAACTCCTGACAAGCTGATGTTAGGAATAGAGTTAGGAAAATACTTTGTTTACTGAAGATCCAACCAAAAGTTGCAGTGTTATGCCTTGAATGAAAAGGGTTGCTATACTAGTTTTCAGTATTGAAAATAGCACTGCAGTCGCAACAACTGTACAACTCCAGTGTAAATGGGCCACATGTGTACTGCGTTACATATTTTACACAACAGACAAAAAAGTGAGAAAACCTTGCATATGTGAAGAACAGCAAATTCATTGCGGGACAGACACAAGGGGAGGCAGAAAGGAGATAGATTGGTGGGTGCTCAGGAGACCTTGAGTTTAAATAGGCTACATACTGATGTGGGTACAGTGCAAGGGCACAGCCAGCACAGCATGTGTAATATTGGCCTTTTACCAAGCCAAATACACCGGGATCAATTAGATGACATATGGAGGGGTGTGCATCATGAATGCTTGTGGAATGGGGTTTTGAGGAATACTTCTTATTACTGGGCTGTAGATTAATCTCAGACATAGTAGAGCAGAGACAGTAGAGAACAGTAGAATCTATCAAAGCATAACAGAGAAGAATGTTAAGCATAATAAGTACACTGATCACTTATTGCCTATATTCCTACTACGTGACATGAGTGCAATAGTCAACAGAAACACATCTACAGTATCTACTCATACTTAAATTGAACTAGTTCTGGATAAATGAATTGAAATTGTAGCATATAGAGGCTTTTCTTTATCTTCATATGCAGGAAGGTTAACTTGGCCTCTTTAAAGCCTCCTATGAGCCAATACTGTCCAGTGCGTTTCTTATCTACAGTATCTTCCATTCCAGTTTTTTCTTTCTAATTATGTGGTATCATATATGAATGGCCTGAGCCAGGAGTCATGCTCCACACACTTTCCACTTTTATTTATACATAGGAACAGCTTTGCAGCATCTACATGACTTGGCTTTCACTAGATCGTCCCATATATAGTGTTCAGTTATCTTCAATCAGATTGTATTGTTTTGTGTATTCTGTACACTTATCCAAAGTTCTGATCTGGTGTGGTTTGATATTTGCCATCTTTGAATACCTGGCTGAGTGAAAACGTAAATATCTTTATGTGGAAAACTACACTCACATGCTATGCCCTTACAACTTGCTTTCCCCTCAGTTGTCATCAATTCCTTTGATGTAGAGAGGGCTTCATTCTGCAGGTGAATAAGTGGTAGTTTAGTCATACATACAATGGTTGAAGAAGCCATCATCTCTCACATATCTCAGCCAATTAAACTATCTGCATCCCAAACTGGTGTTAGTGAGACTCCTCCCCCAACATTCAAATGGTTGTGTTGGATTTCTTTGCATCAATAACACAGCTGGTGGTCAAATGTAAATTTGACTTAGTATATGCATTACTGTATTTGTAATTGACAATGTTTAAGATTACATCAAGAAAAGAAGGCTAATGTTCTACTAGCCCCTCGCTCTGCAAATAGCATGTAATATGCTGGTTATTGTGCATAGTAAAGGAAATATTTTTCCACTATATGGTCATTTAGAAGAGGTGTGTTGCTTTTGAGCAAAGGAAATACTTCAAGATACAATGTGTCACATCCAAAGGTTTTACATGAGTTATTTGTTTGGAGCTCAGGTCTTTCTTTACATTCTCCACCTGCTGAAGTGTTTGCATTGATAAAATACCCAAAGTAACTCTGTGTTCATTCCCTGCCAGTCAAACGTTTTGCTCTCATATAATGATTGCTACAACATTGCCTTGCAGTATTTGTGCAATTCACTCAAACTGTGAGGAAACACTAATGACTTTCACTCTCAAAGTCTCTCTAGCCTCCCTAAGCTCTGCTAGCTTATGCACACGGCTTAGGATGTGTTTTCAAGCAGTTAACCCAATTTCTATTCTTGTTTATAGACAAAATGTACTTCTGGGGTTTCAGTGATTTTTAAATTCAAGCACAGCTTTTCAAGACGGTGAAACAGCTTATAGTCTCTATGGAATGCATACGACATTAACGTAAACATTCATGGTCACCTTTGGGAATGGTCACAACGGGACGGGGTGCCTTAGGTATGAGAGAGCAATAACCAAAGGCTTCCCTACACAGGGAGCTTTTCAAAGCAGCCAGTCTTTAAATTCAACATATCAAATGTCAGCATATCAAATGTCAGGTTTGGGTGCCAACACTGGAAAGAAATGTGTTTTTATACTGATCTGATGGTATAACTTGCTTCTGGTCATGCCTCATATCTAAACAACCAGGTTTGTCTCCATGTACAAGTGGGGCCAGCTCATCAACAACCAAACATATATCCTCAAAATGACCTATCTTGTTGTAACATAGATTTTCTTTTTTTCCTATTTTTTATTAAAACTTGGTCAAAAAATATATTTTCAAAAGTATGATATCAAGCTTGTTTTTTTTGGTTTGGCATGCTTCCTTTACTATTTATCAGTCAGGTTTATACTGTATGAATTTAACGATGGGCTCAGTGTCATCTCTTTGTCTCGGGGATGTTCTGTCTCCACTGACCCTTCTCTGATGTTCCCACATCAGAGGCCTATCTGGGCTCAGGCACAGACAGATATAGCGAGGATCAGCTCGGTTAATATCTGGAGCCTATCCAGATCCACCCAAACAAAAATGCTCTCTCATTACCTTCTCTGTGGGGATGTGGAAAGTTGCACTCTGATCAGCTGGCACGGTGAAATCCATTTCTTTTGTGTTTCACTGACTGGTTGTTTTGTTTCTTTGCGGTATTTATTCAAGGTATACTCTCTCACCTGACTCATTTAGCTGACAACATGATGATTTAGTTTGACAAAGCAGTAAATATATAAAACAGGTGCTTGAGTGACTGTAGTTACATGGCCGACACAATTGGGAGACTTTGCAGACATGCACTTTAAAATGCATATCAGGTAGCATACTACATGTTCTGCCACGTCACAGTTGGTAAACACACCTACCAGTTTGCTCAGGATTATTCAAAAGGGTAAAATCAGTACGGGTCGGTTCCAATCTGCCTTAGTCTTTTTATCAAACCGACCAACCCAGTTCTTATTTTGAGTCTGTGTAGTTTTGATAGCAGTGCACTTTAAAATGCACATCGGGTAGCATACCACATGTTCTGCCGCTTCACATCTTGAGTTGGTAAACACACCTACCAGCTTGCTCAAGATTATTCAAAATGGTGAAATCAGTTAGTCTGTTCTGATCTGCCTGAGTCTTTTGGTCTTTTCATCAAACCAACCAACTCAGTTTTGAGTCTGTGTGATTCTGACAGCAGGAAGAAGCATGTTGTAATGTTAATAACTAACTCATGTGTGCAGACAGCAGCATTAAAGTGAACATTAAAATGAATCACAATTGATTTAAGAGACATATATGCTTCTAGTCTGAAGGGAAGGTTAATGGAAAGCCACTCTTTGAAAAGGAAAATTGCAAAAATTAAAGGATAAAGAATGTAGAAAATGTAAAAAGACTTGTTTCAATACTGAATGTCATTACCAAAATCTAGCAGACGTGAAAATATTGATCTGATTTCCAACATATTCTATTATACGTGCACTTTCTAGGTGACAGCTCAGGAGACATTTTAGTCTCACCCAAGACCCTCAAATGCCAAGATTCATTTCTCTCTCCTCCATTTGGAATGATGTTATTATGGTTGGGGAGATGACAGTTGTATCAATTATGTATAAGGTGAGAGTGTGTGCAAGGCATCTATGCAAATCAGATTCATCCAAAGGATGGCAGTAAAATATGAAAATGCTCATTTCAAAAGTTTGGAGTTCAGGTACTTACACAGGGGCAACATCTACACTAGCCAGGCTCCAGAAAGTCTGAGCGCTCACCAAGGAAGGGACACGCAAGGGAGCTTTCAACACCCGCACTACAAGAATTTTAACTCTCTTTGATTGATGGTAGCTTGACTGCCACCACTTTTTAGTTTTCAGAACACTCTAGATGTATTTCCTGCTGGTATAAAGGATATATATGATATATAACACATTTGAGTATAGTTGCGCTTTGTGTGTTTTGGAAAATGTGGATTGGAAACTGAGTAGGAAGAATTACCTGCATTCCTGTATAAATGGCTCCTAAAATATGGTCTGAGCTTCATCATCTAGTTCATAAAATAGATACAATGTGATTTAACAAATAACACATGCACAAATTTTACATGTCTTTATTGAACATATTGTTCAAATGTTAACAGCTTGGATTGGGAAAAGTATGTGAATCATGAGATTTAGTAACTGGTGGAACCTTCTTTAGCAGCAATAACCTCAACCAGATATTTCCTGTAGTTGCTCATCAGACGGTTAGCAGGTATTCTGGACCATTCTTCCTTACAGAACTGTTTCAGTTCATTGATATTTTTTGGATGTTTTGCAGGAACGGCTTGCTTCAGGTCATGCCACAACATTTCAATAAGGTTAAGGTCAGGACCCTGACTTGGCCATTCCAAAATGTGATTTTTTTTCTCTGTTTAAGAGGAAAAATGGTATGCAGTGTATTTTCACCTCAAAACAGACAATATTTTTGTCTCATTTGTCCACAGAACATTGTTCCAGTAGCTTTGTGGAACAACTTGAGACAGGCAGCAATGTTTTTTGTGGAGAGCAGTGGTTTCCTCCTTGGTATTCTCCCATGAACACCACTCTTGTTTAGTGTTTTTCCTTGTTGTGGACTCTTGGCACAGATGTTAGAAAGTTCCTTCGCTGTTACCTTAGAGTTCTTCGTTACCTCCTTGACCTTTATGTGGCGTGCTGTTACTGTGATCTTTGCTGGACGCCCACGGCTAGGGAAAGCAACAATGGCACTGAATTTTCTTCATTTGTATACAATCTGTCTGACTGCAGACTGATGGAGGGCCAGGTCTTTGGAAATGCTTTTGTAGCCTTTTCCAGCCCTAACAACTCTTCTCCCAAGGTCCTCTGAAATGTCTTTGGCATATTCCACTCAACAGATCTAGAGCGCAGACTGCGTTGGTAACCAACCTTTGTGGGGTTTTTATATGATGGGACACCTCTAACCCACACCTGAACATCATCTCATTGATTGGATCACTTGACTACAACTACCCCCTTTCATAGAGTCAGTATCCTAGAGCAGGGGTGGGCAATCATGTGCCATGGAGGGCCAAAGTCTACCACAGACTACACCAGGTGATTTCACTGATTAGCGCACCTTCCTGTGGTTGGAGAAAATACCTGCAGACTCTCGGCCCTGCATGGCACATGATTGCCCACCCCTGTCCTAGAGTTTCACATACAGCTTAGGCTATTAATGTTTGAACACTATGTTCAATAAAAACATTTTTTGTGCTATTTGTTAAATCACATTGTGTTTATCTATTGTTATGATTTAGAGGAAGATCAGACCATATTTTAGGAGCCATTTATGCAGGAATGCAGGTAATTCAAAAGGGTTCACAAACTTTTTGTTGCAACTGTATATGGATATGCATATATATGTATACATACACATACATGTGTATATAATGCATACATACTCATGTCTTTATGATATGCTTGCATATGGACTTCTGTCTGTCTGTCATATTATCAGACAGACAGACAGATACTGCCAGTCCATGTGCAGTATAGTAGCACAGTACAATGACATGGGTGCAAGCTAGTATGCATTCAGAGGAGAGCTGTGGAAGAGGGTGGATTATCCAGTGGGATGTTCTCTTGCTTGTATCCTTCCCTGTTTCTCCATATCCCTTTCTCCTCCTAATCCTCTCTCTCTTTGTCTCAAAATCTCTGTTATAATCTCTCCTCTCCTCCTGTCTCATGTCCTTCCCATATTCATATCAACAGCTCCACCAACAGGTGGAAACATGTTCATCTCAGGTTTAGAGTCACACAGAGTAGAATACAACACAAGACATTTTAAAAGACTAACTGTTAAATTTGCTGTTATGTGTCTAGCCATGTATATCTTTCAGGTTTTATGTGAAAAATGAATGTACAAGATCAACAGAGTCATAGGGTAGAAGGGTGAGAATATTGCAGCTTTGGCACAAAGCTATAATTGTTGCTTGTATCAGGCAGCCATTATAAATATCCAGGAAATGCTCTGTAAATAGGCTTCTCCATAAACTACAGGATCTGTACTCAGTCTCACTGCCATTTATCCTCTGTCCTGCATGGAGTCCTGAACAACACTAATGATTCTGAATAAAACTGTGAATAGGTCCACACGGCATCCATCTCCACCTATCATTTGCTAAGCACTCTGAGAGGCTAATATACATCAAATAATTCAGTTAAGCATGAACACACACTGCCGTACTTCATACTTCCAAAACCATCCATTAGGAGGCAGAAATGAGGCAGCCTGCCTTCATGTTGTGCCTGCATGTCCTACAAACCTCTCAGTCTAAATGAAACACATGTCTAAATGCTTCAGGCAAGCTGTGGTCTGCATTGAATAACACTGTTTTCATGTTGCTGCTCTCAGTATATCAGGGTGTAGTTAAGCTTTAGCATGGGTAGGGAAAATTACATTCCACCACTGACAACAAAGGTGCACCTCTAATGTAATTTCATCATGACCTTTTGCTTTTGGCTAACTAGAGGAGCACTTGATGCTTTATTCATTCATCCCTTGTGAACAGGATTCAAGTACCATAAACTGCTTTAATTCCCCACATTTTAATGATCATGGCCTTGTGTGTAGATGGACGAATTAGTGAACATCTAAATACATAAATAGATCTTTCCACATCCACCTGCATCGTGGCAGACCATAGCGGCAGAAAAAAATAACTCACCAGGAAAGATTTGTCCAGTTCAACTCGAGAACACCATCTAAAATGAGTTTTCACTTTGCCTTGCCCGCTTGGCGCTCCCTTTATGACACTTTCCAATTTACAGTAAAAACTGCACCAGTCAAGCTCAGGTGTGGAGAGGATACTGTTTATGTGGTTCTCTCCCCACAGTGAGAGCAGACCATCAGAGCAGAGCAAGAGATACGTCTGGCTGGAGAACTTGAATGTGCGGGCTGCTGAATTACACCTCTCTCTCTCACCGATCACCTGTTCAGTTTCTTCCTGGTTTACTACAGCTGTAATAAACATATTAATAATGTCAAAATCACATTAAAACTTGGTATTGCTGGATTCCAAAGACTTTGGACGTTGTGATTATTACAGTCTGCATTGAATAACACATTTAGACCATTTAGGGACAAGCTGAAGTCTCACTAATACACTTTGAGCAGAATGCAAAAACCTTGGGGAAACTTGTTCATTTTTGTATTTGAAGTTGCTTCGCTAAGTTTTAAGACTAAAGACTGCAGTGTGCTATATTGTTGATGGTACTAAAAATGTGACTTCTTTGGTAATTCTCCATGACTTTAAAAGACTATAATCTTTATGGACAATGATCCCATTCCTTCATCTATACAGTGTTTTTTATTTGCACAGCCCCTTCGGCTGCTAATCAATAGCCTCATTAAGAAAAATTAACAGTTTTATAGCGGTTACATTTGTATGCAACAGAAGATTCAGATCAGATGTGGTGATGGTAAGGATGAGGAGCCTGGACTGTAACTGAATGACTTCAGTATGTCAATCTCCAAAGTTTTTTCAGCAGCTTAATAACTTAATAGAGGAAGATCATAAAGTAAACCTGGTGGCAAGGTACTTCTATCTCCAGCCATGATCTCAGGAGGACTCACTCAAAATCACCTAATCTCAAATGCACGGCCCCATCATCTAATAACATGGCATATCAAAATTAAATGTCATAAAGAGCATGAATTGCTCTTTGGTGGAAAGGTTAAATCTTAAGGCACAGCTCAGGTTTTGATATTTCAGGGAGCAGAAGTTGGCTGCATAATGGTAGTCTAAATCTAAAAATATGTAGAGGTAGAAAAAAGGCATGCATGTCCTAATGCAAAGTGCAGCTGCTGGGCAGATCACAGGCAAAATGAAAGATTATTTCTCTTTCAGTCCAAATCAAAAGTATATTTAAGTACTTCTATGTTGTGAAACGGGAAGCCATGTGGCAGGTGCTCAGAAGGTGTGCTTTTGCAGATGTAGCTAGCCAGCTGTGAACAGTTTGCGCCTCGAAAGTATAAACACGGCTCTTGCAAGTTACTTCCGACTTGTAACATAGGTTTTTGTTTTTCATAAAATGCATCAAAGTATTTATGTAATTTACCAACAAGACAATATGAGTATATGAAACTACAAAAGATATTAGTCTCATGTCGTCAGCAGAGGGCGCTGCTGTTATATTACAGCCCGAGCTACATGCGGAAAACGACGTGGCAAGCAAATAATTCACTTCCGGTATTTTCTGGTCTGTTGACATCCGTTACACTCAATAGTTACACCTTTACATCTGTCAAAGCGGAATCAGTCGGACTTCGGATTAGCCATAGCTACGTAAATTCGCCAAATAATTAGGTGTTGATTGCAGGTTAGCAGGCCGTTACATGAGGAGACCAACGTCAGCGTTGTAGGTGCTCGACAGCCGGACGGGGAGATGATGGACGGGCTGTTGCTGGTGTTCCTCGGTGGTCTGCTGGAGGTCTGCTGTGGCGTCTCAGCAAACAGAGGGGGGAATCCGTCCATTACAGATGAAATCCCATTCAAAATCACTTGGCCAGGCGCAGAATTCACGCTGGTATGACCATAGATGTAGTTACACTCTTTTATAAGTTTGTTGCACATTGACTGTAGGAACTGGAGAATATGTGGCTGGTTACGTTATCTATGTAACGTTAGATACCTAGCTAGCTTGCATCATGTTAAGAATTCACTCTTTCTTTCTCCTACACCATGTCAACTGTGTCTGTGGATTACAGCCAACTTCTGGTGGACTTTACAACGAGGATGACTTTGTCATCATGACAACAACAGAGAAGGAGAAATACAAATGTATCCTGCCTTCCCTGTCAGCTGGAGATGAGGTGAGAGGGTGGGAGGCCCAGGCTAGAAGCCCCCCTGCCATGGCCTCTTCAACAACATCATTTTATAAAGTAGGATTAACAACTACTTTCCAAAATCGAAACAAGCAGGTAGAAATATGAATGGGATGATGAGGTCAGTGGAGGTGGGCTTTAAGTAATAGTGGCTGACTAAGCTGATGTATGTATTCCTTAGATTTTTTTTGCTCATTGCTCTTGTGTTTATTGGCGTAACCTAGCTTACCTAGTCCTTCTCACTCTGGTTGCGCTTGCATGATGTCTGTCTCAGGATGAGGATAAGGAGTACAACGGGCCCAGTCCAGGTGTCCTGCTCGAGCCTCTCTTCAAACAGAGCAGCTGCTCCTACAGGGTGAGAGCCATCAAGTTTCACTTGTGTTTCTATCCAATTTCAGTACCTCTTTGAGTTGATACTGAAAGTCTGTTCAGATGTAAGCCATGCTAAGTTAGTAGAGCATATCTAAGAATTTCTCAACTTGATTTCTCCGCTGTAGTGCTGAATGGTGATTGGTGACTCATCCAAAGCTCTTTACTGTCGTCCTCATGAAGCCTAATACTCTTGGGTTGTGATCATTGCAGATTGAGTCATACTGGACATATGAAGTATGCCACGGGAAGCATATAAGACAGTATCATGAAGAGAAGGAGACTGGTCAGGTCAGTGTGCTGAGTGGACAGAATGATTTCTACAGCATTAGTTTGAAGTTTCTTCCTACCATTTGGTACCATACAACTTTGAAACCAATCAGTTACCTGATATTTCCACAGAAAATCAGTGTTCAGGAGTATTTCCTGGGAAACGTGGCGCAGAGGACCCACTCCACAGGGACAGGTGAGTTTGATTGTTTGTGAACTTGGTTTATAGCTACATATATAATCATCAGCTCATTCATATTTTATTGAATGTATATTTCCTTTAATGTGCTAAAGCTAGGGTTTTTCCTTGACAGAAATAGTGGAAGAGGCAGATAATGTAAAATCAGAAACCGAGAAAGAGGTAGGTGTACTACTGGAGCACCTGTGACCAGCTGAATGTGTCAGTTTAGCTGTTTACTCTTTCACTCATCGCCCCATATTTCCTATTTCCTTCTCTCTTTTCATGGATGTCTAGGTGCCTAGTAAGAATATAGAAGGTCAGTTGACCCCCTATTACCGGATGGTGATGGGGAATGGGACTCCGTGTGTGCTGAAACAGAACCAGGCTCGCGCCACCTCTGTGCTGTACGTCTGTCACCCAGAGGCCAAGCATGAGATCCTGTCCATCGCTGAGGTCACGACCTGTGAATATGAGGTGGTGGTGTTGACCCCACTGCTCTGTGCACACCCAAAATACAGGTGCATCTAGCAAAGGTCGCCTCTAATGTTTGTCTCAGTAACAGTATGTTGCTGAACAGTATTAAATCTTGTTGTTGGGGTTTTTTGAAATGCGTGTTCCAGCAAATGAGATTCTTGCTTAAAATCTTACTGTATCCTGTATCCAGGTTCAAGTCCTCCCCTGTGAATGCCATATTCTGCCAGGCTCTGTCAGGCTCCCCTCTGCGGCCTCAGCGGCTTGCCCAATTCGACAGGGAGCAAGAGGAACAACTCAAACCGCCGTTCAGCGCTGCCCCCGAGGCCAAGGAGGTGAGAGCACCTGATGTTCTCAAGATGAGAGAGGGGAAAAGTGGGTACAGCGTGTAAAGACGACGGCCAGCTCATTTATACCTTTTGACGTGTTGCAGGAGGAAGAGTCTCCCGTGAGAGAGGAGGCGTTCACCTCCACTCACAAGCCCATGGCTGTGGGTGGGCAAGCTCAGGTCACCGTCGGTACCACCCACATCTCCCGTCTGACAGACGACCAGCTAATCAAGGAGTTCCTGAGTGGCTCATACTGTCTGCATGGGGTGAAGCCTGCTCATTCATAGCACCTTAGTTGTTTTTAACGAACACTGTACACTAGACTCTCTCTAGTTAATCTTAATTTGTGTGTTTCAGGGTGTAGGGTGGTGGAAATACGAATTCTGTTATGGAAAGCATGTGCATCAGTACCACAAGGTAAGGGTCCCTCCTTGAAGCTGTTCATTTACTCACAAAACTTTGGTATGCAACACCATTAAATGTATTAACTGATGAAAATGTTCCTTTTCCTCTCAGGACAAAGAACAAGGAAAGAACATTGTAGTGGTGGGGAGCTGGAATGCTGAGGAGCATCTTGAGTGGGCCAAGAAGAATGTTGCCCGCTCCTACCAGTTCAAGGACGATGGGGTGCAGAAAGTCAAGTATGAGGTTCTTCTTGTATTAACAACACGGATACAGATGAAGTAAAGATTACTGTTGTTGGTATTGTTGTTATTTCTCTGTTTTCCCACTGTAGGTTGGTTTCCCACTTTTACGGCCATGGGGATGTGTGTGATCTGACAGGGAAGCCCAGACAGGTCATCGTCAAGCTCAAGTGAGTCCCCACTCTGAATACTCCTGGGGAGAGAGGATGGCGCAGGTCCAATGATGTATTCCAGGGGTTGATGGATGAGTAAGAAAATAGCCTGAAGTTCCTCAGTTAATTCACTCATCTCATTCCTCTTCTCTCTGTCAGATGCAAAGAGTCTGAGTCTCCCCATGCTGTCACTGTCTATATGCTGGAGCCTCAGACCTGTCAGTACGTCCTTGGGGTAAGTTAACTAGTGACCTCTGACAAATGAGTCACATGAAGTGACCCGCACACATCGTGGTCGCATATGTGTTTCAGACTGAACCTCACACATGAACACAAACTTCAGTGATGACCCTGTTTAGTTTCCAGAGCTGAATTGACATCTTGTTATTTTCATCAGGTTGAGTCTCCGGTCATATGCAGGATTCTCGATACTGCTGATGATCATGGACTTCTGTCAGTCTCCAACTAAACACACCAAAATCACATGACAGCGAGAGGGCATGGAAGTGGAAAGGACAGATGTAGAGGGCTGTACTTGAAGAGAGGACATCAATCTAGGAATAGAAGACCGCGTGGTAAAGGAAGATGAAGACAATGGGGCCTGAAGGAGATAATGGTCGATCCGTAGGCTGGCCTTAATGTAACCCATGCACAGCCCCAGTGCATGCCCTAATCTGTGCAATGGGCCATGCTGCATAACAGCCCAACCCAGCAGATGGACTAATTCAGACTTTGAGAAAACAACATGAAATGGGGCACACACCTCACTCCACAAGGCAGTGGACTTTGCCTGTACTTCATATCTATGCTTTACCTTAATTAACACAAAGCAAATGAAGGATGAATCAGGGGATTCATGGTCATCAGGGGAATCATCAATGGTTATGGTGGTTTTTATTGTCATTTTAAGTCTGTCGGTGTGTGGATATTTTGAATCGATTAGCTGCTTGACTGTGGCACTTTGCACTTGTAGATATGAGACCAAGTGAGGTTGAAAATGTGTTCTACAGTAGTGAGAATGTGTACTGTTATTTTACAGGATGAGTGAGTGTAACTTATGAACTAGCTTGTGCTGTAAAATAGTAAAAGGTGAGTGTTTGATTAAAATTTCCAATATGGATGTAGGGCGCATGTCTGTGGGTCCCTATAAGAGGTATTCTGTGGTTTTCTAAAGGATGCACACTGGGATTGTGATCTCTGCTGTACCATTGGGAAAAAATGAATAAATTGGCTGCAAAGAATAAAACTTGAAACCAAATGCAGAGTGTTCCATTACATTACCCCATAGGCATACATCCATTGATAGATGTCTCTTAAAAGTGGTATGCATTAGATACAGTTGTCATCTTTGAAGTAATTTGAAGGTTTATATTTCTGTATATCATTTTAAAATATGTTTTTCTCATAAATTGTCAGAAGCATATGACATCTGACAGGACCATGCTAGGCAAATAAGTTATTTACTTCCTGGAGAGAAGGCATTTGACCATCCTCGGTTGAAGGGGATTTTTGGAGCTGCTTTATGCTTCCAGCATGATCAATTTAGAGCCACCAGAGGGTGCTGATGCTGTTTGTGTGTGTACTTGTAAAGAGTTGAGGTTTTTGTTCATTTAACCCAAAGAAAACAAGAGAACTATAAAGAACTATAAAGTGCCATGATAATTAATTTAGAAACCCCATTAGCACTGAGGTGTAGAACAATAGAAACTATTTGTATTCATAACCTTCGCCATATTTTCATTCCAAAAGAAATAAACCAAGATACAAAACTCTGCCACCTTCAATATAAGTAACTTCAATATACAGAGAGAGACGGTCTATCTGAGCTCATCGGAAAGGGGATGTTTGTAATACTTCAATATTTGGAACACTAAAATGTGCTGAAATGTCACATAAAAGCTTATTCAAAAACTAAATATGCATATACTCCAAAATGATCTGTAAGGCGGGTCGCAGTTGAAATGCTCTAAATCACACACAAACAGAATATTTCAGCACCATCTCCTCAGGTCATGTCGGGATAAAAGTATTTTGGGATAAAAGGGTAGTATATTCATAATCCTGACATCAGCTTCTCTAGAATATGGTTAGCCACTGACACTGGTTCCAGGAATGTCAATGCATAGTGGTGAAGCTCAGATCCACTGCACTTGCCAACATTTATTGAGTTAGAAAATGTATGAGGATCACAAATACAGTTTTCTTATGAAGAGAAAGACCATTTAACGTGTCTAGCAGTGGTCTTCAACCATGTGCTATCAAGAGCCATGTGTAGGCCTAGGTTTCATTCCAACCAAACACCACAGCAGCTGATATCACTGATCACCACCTTCAACCAGATTGGAGGAATTGGTGACATTGACTAGTGTAATGCTTAGTTGGAATGAAAACTGATTACTCTTGGGTCCCAAAGGCACATGGTTGCATGCCACTGGTGTATAGTATGAAAACGCAATGTCTGTAAAACTTTTCAGTTCCATTACACTAAATTACACTTTGGGATAAACATTCCCATTACAAATGTCTTGTTTCTGAACAAGACTGTCCTTACTTATTTTCCATGGCGAAGCCTATAGCAGAGGTTCTTAATTTTTCAACTCAAGTGAACTTTACATGTATTTCCACTGCAGAAAAGAACAAAAGGTTAATACTGATTCCAGATACAGAAAATGGGCTATTATTGTTACTCTTCACATGAGATTTAAAACCATGACAAGGTTGTTTAAACCTTTCTGACTTGCAGTTCATTCACTAGACTGAGGGTATGGGAATCTGGTGCACAGAGGTGCTTTCAAAGTCTTGGAGTGCTTCTTGGTGAGTATGGTAGTGCATGGCTACATAGGACTTAGCAAAGCCAAATGTCTGAGAGCCGACAGGCTGCAGGCTGTTGGGGGAGCTGGGTCCTGCAGAGGGACTGCTGTTGTATATACTATAGTAGGGCTCAATACGGGTGTTGATGGGTGTGGAGGTACTGGGGGGGCGAGGTTTGCGTCCACCTGTGGCCCTTGGACTGCCAGCACAATCCCTAGAGTGACTGGGCCCACAAGCCTGGTCTACTAGTCTCCTTTGGGGCTTGGGTGACAGCACATATGCAGAGTTGGTCTCATGATGGGAGGATTTATTGCGATTGACTTCCAGGCTGCCCTTCCCCATAGCATGGAGGCGAGTCTTTTGCTTGCAACAGAGAAACCCCAGTGCCACCCACTGAAGACAGCACAGCACGCGGCGGCGGAGGCCTGCACTGTTGCGTGAGTACACAAACGGATTGATACCTGACTTGAGAAAAATGAGCACAAAGCCACACAGTTCAAACTGGTAATGTGCAAAGCTGCTTTCTGGTGACAAGACATCCTGTGCCAGTGAAACTCCCATAGGCAAGCAGCAAAGCAGCACAGAAAACACTATCACTACACAGGTGACCACTGCCTTAGAGTCCTTGGCTGTGGCCAAATTGACTGTAGAAACCAGCTGACAGCAGGTGGCTCCTTGGGCAGCCCCTGGCACCAGAGGCTGGGTGGTCCTGTTGGTATAGGAGTGTGTCTGAACATGCTGTAGTTTGTTGTAGGTCTGGTTACGGTAGAGAGAGGGGGCCTGAACTACACACTGCATGCCCTCAAAGCCTGCTGCAATGAGAGGGGGTGGGGGTGGGGGGCGTGTGGCATCTACAGTGATGATGGGACATTTCCTCACCTGTGCATTCTTCCTCAGTGTCTGAGCAATCATCACATAGGATACTGACACCACAGCCACACAAAAGGCAAAGTCTGCCAGGTAGACATACAGTACAACCCTGGCCCGCCCACCTGCTAGACCAAAGTGGGGCAAACAGGGTCCATCTTTACGTGGATAAGCACGCATGGTAAGGAGGGCAGCCATGGTGAAGCTGGATGTCCACAGCAGGGCAGTGAGGGCCAGTGTGCAGGGGAAGGAGGCAGTACGGTTGGGTTGCTGCCCCAGAACCATGCGCAGTCTGTGCAAGGCAATGACAGCCACTGTCTCTAGGGACATGATGATGAAGCCCGAGCTGGTCAAGTGGAAGGCAAAGCAGAAACTCTTTGACACTCCATCTCCGCCGCCCGCATCTAGGAAGAGAACCAGCGCAAACATGGGGGCAGTCACACAGCAGATGAACAAGTCGCAGAAGGATAGGTTGAGGATCATGAAGTCAAAGTTGGTGCGGAACTTGCGAAATGCTGGGTCAAAAAAGGACAGGAACACCACCAGGTTGCCATAGGAGCCCAGACAGAAAATAAAGACGAGAAGGAGAGAGCAAGAGGTCAAGGTAGCAGTGTGGATCACGGCCCAACCTGAGGGGTCCTCTGTGCTCAGTGTGCCATTGAAGTTCTGCTGTCTTGGCACATCCACCAGGTCTGATGGTGTACCAGTGGTGTTCATTGTATCAATAACAATTTATGAGGATCACAAGCTCATTGGTTTTAACATCATTCCTCTGTATGGAAGGGTTATAAGAGGATGACAGCATCTGCCGCCTCCGCCATTGCTGCCTCCTTGGTAGAGTGCTAGGAAGGATACAAAGTCATATATTAGCTATTCTATCGTGCAATAGATTACAGTGAATGCTTGGAATTGTAAAAAAGACAGCAATACACAGTAATCATCTAGTGTAAAACAGTAAATACAAGTGGCTGTTATATACTCACTTTTACATATGCACCATTACATTTGGCCATTTCTACCCCTCATCCTCCCCCAAACATACACACACATAGCGTCTGTTTTGCTGAAATCCAGGGAAATGTATGTGTATGGATACCAGTGCTAGAATTTTCTAATGTACATTTCTGTCCATATGTATCATTAAATGGCTTACTATCCATACATATTGGATAATCCATTCGATATTGTGCACCCCCCACACACACATGAAGAAAATATAACCTACCGTCTTTGATAGATCGTGTATCTGCCATCTTCTTATTTGATATTGCCCACTTTCGTCTAAAGCTATATGACAGTAATTGAGCGCACCGCGGCTTGGAAAAAAACAACGTATTTTTCGCAGTACCCAAAATCGAGCAGTCTATTGGAAAATACTTCAACAGACGACTTTACCTTTCACGTCCATATGTTCTTTGACGCGTATGCAGCGCAATAAGACAGACGATATTCGCTTTCTCAACGATACAGCCATTCTTTTTTACAGAAGCGATGGCCACTGGACGTGCACTGGAAAATGAGTATGAAGTCACTGCCGACGTATCCGGGCATGGGTATAACTACTGCATTGAAGTACTTCCTCACTGCCATAATTCACCAGAGCAGTAACCAGGACCAGGACGAAAGAATTGTCTCACTAGACAATAGGTAAATGGCGACTGGGCCGGACTCAGAAAGATTTCGAATACTACCAAAGGGTAAATTTTACAACAGTAAAAAATATATTTATATATATATATATATATATATGTGTGTGTGTGTGTGTGTGTGAGTCAAGTGCTCGTGTTTGAAAACAGCACACCTCCTGCTACAAAAATTAATTAAAAGCAAGCCACGAGCGTCCGGTTTACAGTGATTTTTACAACAGCTGAAAAGCGTTAACCACGGCGAGAAGCACTCGCCATTGTATTAAAAAAAAAGAACGTGTATGTTCAAGACATATTGAAACTTCTTAATAATTTTGTCAATCACTATTAATCATATTTTGCGCCTCGCACTCCAGTCCTTCAACAGTGGCTAAACAACGTGGTTGCTAAGCGACACGTAAATTCCGATTAGTGATTTTCAGCGCGTGAACACTTCTAGCCTTTTAAGCGGTCACAGGTACGCGTGGACATGGGCCCATGTAGAACAATTTTTAGATTCTTAAGACACCATAGAAATTTTCTCTGGTTTAGTTTAGCTTTCATATAGTCATTCATTACAGAGAATTGTATATGTTGGCTATCTTGCATGTGTAATACCTGTACATTGATTTCAGTATTTTAGGGTTTAAATTAGTTTAGTTTAAATTACATAAAATGGCATTATTTCACATGTGAAATCTGCAAGTGATCCTCAAGACCTTTAGGGTATCATAATATTCATATCAGTGTGGTAAACATTCTTTCAAAAAAAGTTTTGTAAAGTTGTCATGATTTTCCAGGTCCTAAACGCCCTCATTTCAATGCTTGCAAAGACACTTTTTTTAAGTTGCTCCATTGACCCGGCATAAACAATATTGTGAGACTGTTCTTGAATCAAATGTCAAAGTTTGTGCTACAAACAATTTATTGGTTTCCCTCATTCAATAAGCAAACAGTAAATCTAAAAAACAAAACAAAACAAAACAAAAAATCACTGCAGTTTTGGCACTACACTATGCATAAGTGTGGTTCTAAACACTTCAATTAGAATGATTTGAAGTCTTCAGGGAAAAAAATCAAACCAAAATAATTCATGTCACTGGGTTTAAGAAAAAGGTAAATGATACCGAGGAACAAAGGGAAGAGGTCACAATTATGGACAGGCAGTTTGGTTGTTTCCTTGCATTGAGACACATGCCATGATAATCAAACTGTGCTCAGATCTTCACAGCAAACGTGCCACACAGCACAGCATCGGGGAGCTGTCTCTCTCCCTTTCTATGCAAAAATAGATGAAAACAAACTCCGCTAAAATCACAACAATCTACTCAATCTCAGCAACACTTTCTATGAAAAATAAAAACATTAGCACTTCCAAAAAAAATAAATACATAAATATGTTTGTGCATGTTTGCTATACCATGTTATATACACATGCATGCTGCATATAATCATATATAGATCAAACAGCCACAAACATTGTGTGTGTTCCAGGTTAGAGTCTAATCTAAAGAGACCAGTCATCCTCTGTGGCTAATAATACTTCATTATTGGAAGATGGTAAAGAGTATGTCCTACACTGGACAATGTGTTGGCTCAGAGTTGATACACAGGATATAATCCTGAGACGTGTGGGACACCCACAAGTGTTGTCTTCAAGCATCACGCACACGCACGCACACATACACACATGTGCACTTATACACACTATGCAAATAAACCAAACAAAAAACTGTACAGTATTGTTACAAACTGCAGGCTATTCATCCCTGCTATGATTGAACCTTAAATATTAAGTATAGTAGAAATGTAAATGAGAGCTAAATACATAAATATACAACTCTTCAGTCCTTATGCGTGCCAGTCTTCCTCCAGGGTCCACTTTGCCAGTCGTCAGTCAGGACCTGGGGCCTCTTCCCTCATGCAGGCTGGTGTGTGTGCAGTTTGGGGTTATCCCAAACTGATGCAAGTGAAAAAAATATTAAAAAAAAAGGTGGCTCAAGGAGTTCTCTCTTCCACAAGGAAGAAAAAAATCCCTCTAACAGTTGCATCATGCCCTAAAGACAAAGAACAGTGATGGTATTCAGTAATGAATGACAATCAAGTTGAATGTGTTTGTGTGCACTTGCGTGCACATGCAATGACATTAATGTTTCTAGAGCAGTGCGTTTGTGCTGGAGCTGAAAAGTGAAAGACAAAAATGCTGTACCAGGTCTAGGCATAATAACAGGGTGAGACCAGCAGGTCAGTCAGAACCAGTAGCTGGTCATCTGTGAACTGCTGCTTGTGTTCTTGCCAGTTGTCATGGTGAGTCCGCCGGAAGTTTGACAGAGTTTTCTTCACAGTCATCTAGAAGACCACAAACAACGGGCAGATATCAAACTTAAATTACTGCAAATGAAACACCTGATTAGATAGCCAGGTTTTTTGTGTGTTTCCCAGTGAACCCTTCAAAATATTACATCTCTGTTACTATTTGCCCAAGAAAATGTTGAGTGAAAATATATCTAGTTACCAGTCAAATATTTAACTGTACTGTGATTTAACTGCCTTATTAACAATGGCTATTTTAATTGTATAATGTTCAGTGAATTGTTTACATTGTACAATTTTCATTGACCCCAAGAGCCAAGCAATATTTTCATTCAAGCCAAAATTAAAGTATGACATTGGGTTTAAAAGGTAATCACACAACAACAACAATATTTTAGACAACAGTAGGTGATTTAGCATACTTCAATGGGTTGGGTGTCGTTGAGGTGGGCACTCAGGTCCATCAATAGCTGAGGCATCCAGGTGGGTACATCATACGGGCTGGACTGAATACATGCACTCAACCCAAGCACACCGGCATGGCGCCTTACCAGGTCTATGCAAACACATCGGGGGGATCCCATTGAGATTAAGGAGCACAGTAAACTGTTTATATTATAACATAATGTGCTGCAAAATGACAATTTTAAAAGGCTCACTACATAGAGAATTTACCTTCGTCAACCCTAAATAAGGTCATGAATTAAATAAAATTTCCTTACCAGCAGAGGGTATGGTGTCCACTACAGAGCCCAGCTCCCTCTTCCTCTTCTTAGGCAAGCAAGTCTTGCAGAGAGCCTCAAAGTGTGCTTGCATGGGGGCATCCATGGACAGGAAATTGCACTGAAGAAAGCCACTGAGAGTGGTGGCAGCCATTTCTCTTACCTACCATACAGATGCAGATAGAGGGGGTCGGGGTTGAAAGTTGAATGTTTCCAGTATCACTACATTACAGCATCAATTCCAGCACTATATTGCTGAGTACAATGATTCAAGTGCTACTTATTCCAGACCTCACTGCCAGTTATTAAATTTATTTCCTGCAAGGTTATTTCTATACATAAAGTGGACATTGCTCAGTATGCACTGATTGGTTACGGCTTCAGATTAATGTCTGATAACTGGATATTTGAATTCAAACTGAATTATGATCTATGAACAGCAGAAGGTAATGTGCCACTTGTTCAATGCCTACAACAAGTCTGGATTGGTCTTAAATGGCAAAAAAGATAGAGATGAGCAAAAACTCAATATAAGCAAAGTTTTAATTTAGGTAAGCTTTGCCATCATATTATACATTTCAAAAACATATCAAGCAGTCATCCATTTTTGCAGACAAGCAAAGACTTGTCCATGCAGCAGTTCTGACGCAATAGCATATGGGGATGGCAAAACTGACTTCCATAGACAAAGAGGACAGAGAATCTGAGCTCATTCAGTGATTCAGTCTCATCCTTGAGTGCACAAAGGCTGTGGACTACTCTGAAGCGATCTGCAAGCAGAGGGGACCAGCTTCAACAGTGGGTTCTTTGTGCTGGACTATCTTTCACAAGAGAATAATAAAGTACCCATGTGACATGGCAGCTCCTGCCCAGTTATGTCACCAAACACCATTTCTTAACTAGTACTAGCTATGCTCAATGGCACACATCCAGGCCTAATCAAAACATTTCAGATATGATCTTGACAACAAACAAAAAATAAAGGTTCTTTGCTGGTAGATTGAGAAGGTCAATTAAGGAGAACAGGTTATTTGTAGATGACTCTGCTGCCAGCACCTGAACTCAACCACTTTTGCATCACACCATTAATCCTGATCCTGTCTCCTCATTGGATTCATTAGCAATACAGCTGATTTAATTTGACCCAAAACAGACCCATACAACTGAATGAATGAATCTGATAAAGTGTCATATAGTCAAGGCGTGTAATAGACCCTAAGAAAGGTAAAACAGGCTCAGTTTGGTTGGAAAGAGGTAAAACAAAAAAAGGCTACCTGCATCCATCCCCCACTTTCTCCTTCCTCCCTACTCTATCCCTCTCCCTCTCATCCTCCTTCAATCTGAACGTTATCTCCATAGCAACAGATTACTGCAGCCTGTGGTTGCCATAGCAACAGCGAGAGGACTGGAGGGGGAACAGAGTGGAGAGCCAGAAGGAGGGGAGTGCTGAATCATTACAGTGAAGCTGAAAGACTGAGAGCGCCTGCTGGCATAAACAAGCATGCACTGACCAATAGCTTGGTGATTATATAATCAGACAGCACAGTTCAGCTTTCTGCCTTACCTTTTGAATGATTGTCATTCCTTAATGAGATATCCACACATTTTATATCTACAATAAAATGTTCACTGTGTACCACAGATATGTGGAGATAAGAGTTGTGAATGAGTGCATGTTTTTACCTCTAGTTGCTCATCCTCGAGCAGACTTATGACCAGTGCCCGGACATCATTGACTGCTCCCTGGTCACTCATGAAGGTGAACAGGTTATAAAACACCATAATCTGGAGGTATGTCAGCACCGTGTAGCGAGCGTGCCAGGAGCTACTGCCAGCAATCTGCAACACACAGCCCCATCCGGCATCAATATCTCAGCAATTTAAACATTTGTTTCACAAGAGGAATGGACCTTGCCCTGGATGAGTAGTACATTTGTTTAATGGTGCTTTAAGAGGAACACTGCTCATTTTAAAAATGTGGACAGATTCATATGTGTTACAACAGCCCAATCAGTATTTGTGGACACAAACGACTCTCTACCATAAAGATGCTTATAGAGAGCAGAAAACCAATCATTTCATCTGTGTCGTCATACCAATCTACAGCCTGTAGCTGGTCCATTTAGAATGCATGAAAGACTGACTTCCTTGAATATTTCTCTTTACTTTCACATTAAATAAGCTTTTTATTATAATAGTACTATCAGTTGTGCACCAGAAAATCCTCCCGAGTACTGTCAGTCACTTTTTCCAACTTCTCCAATTTATTCTACATGGAGCTGTACACAGTTATGATACAGATATAGATCATGGGGCTCTTTTATTTCTGGCTGTCTGAGACAGTAGTTAATGTTCATTATGGCAGACCAAACAGTCCCAGAGTGTAGGAATAACATGCTGAAATGCTGAAATTTAATGCTCATCCTTCTTAAACCTTTCACTTTTTAGCTTGTTAACACAGAGGTTATAAGGTTTGAGGGCCTGTTAAAGGCCCAGTGATGTGTGGCAAAAAGTGGAATGACAGCCACAGCTGGCAGATGACTCACGTCCTGCAGGGCAATAAGGACCATGGGGATCTGCTCTGTGTAGAGGAGCCCCTGGGACATCAGCGACAGGCAGGTCTTAGCATCCCTCTTCAGCTCATCATAACTGTCATCATTCTCGACTGGAGCAATCTAGAGGACAGGACAGAGATAAGTAGACAGGTAGGCAGGCAAACAGACAGGAAAGAGGCAAGAAGGTAAGAAAGAAGCAGAAAGTGGGGACGAGTGGACGGCAGGTTTAGCAGTGATTAAATCACCCTGGATTCATGAACAAAAAAAACAAAACAAAAAAAACAACTTCTAATTAGGCTTGCTAGTGAAGGCGCTAGACAGCCAGGGCTCTGAATGGAGCTACCATGAGTAATTCACCTTGAAGAGCAGGGGAAGCAACTGGAGCTGCTCTGAAACAGCAGTGGAGAAGGAGCGCCCAGCACTGGCAATAAGCCACTTCAGCACTGAAGACCAATGCAGAAAGGAATTCACATGTTAATAAGTTCAGTTAATATTTTAAATATTTTTTTTAAAAAGCATCAAGGTTTAAACATTTATTCCTCTCAGCTCTGCTAACAAGTGTGTTCACCAACACCATCCCACCTGTTTTGAGCAATTTGATTGCCTGGGTCCTCTCATCCTGCTCCCCCACCTCATTCTCCTCCACCACGTGGTTCTGGATCTCCTCATCACCCTCAGTTAGGGGCTTCAGCCGTAACAGAATTCGTTCTGTGAAGTCCGAGATGCGCGGGGAGGTGGTGGGCTGAGTGTATGGCAAGTTGACATCAATCATGAAGATGTATGTGAGCACACTGGTACGACGCGGAGACAGAGAGAAAGAATACAGGAATGGTAGTGATTAGAAAGGTGTGTGTGTGTGTAGAGAAATAATACATCTATGAGCATTAGGAGTGTAGAGAGGCCTCACCTGCCGATGCGTTCTCGTACGTTCTTGTAGACCTGTGTGAGTTTGGGCTCCAGGTATTGTAGCAGCCTGTGGAGCAGTTCTGGAACGCGCCACTCCTGCTGAGCCAGGCCTCCCTGCAGCACATATAGACGACTAGAGGGGAGGGAGAGAGGAGTACAATCAGCACAGCTTGTCGGTCACATCAACATCTGTATAAATCCGTTTTACTCACCAGGCATCAACGAAGGAGCCCCCCTCCCCGTTGACTGGTGACTCCATTAGCATCTCAAACAGCCAGTGCAGCTTGCGTGGGTCTCTACTCTCCTGTACAAGCCACAAACAATAGATCCATATGGAAGAGATGATAAGCAACATGTTTACCATATGGACAGACAAAGAGATATGGTGATGGATGTAAATGGCTGAAAGCTTACACAGGCCGTGGCGATGCAAGTGCCCCAATCTGCATAGGTTTCTATTGTGATGTTGGACAGGGCAGTGCGAAGCAGTGGACACAACAGCTCCCAAAGATTCTCAACCTGTGACGAGAGCACAGCTGTGTGTATATGTGTTTGCTATAGTATTAGCATTTTTCCCCAGGGGGGAGAAAACTCTGGGACATTTTCAGTTTTCAGTGATGTAAAAAAGTTACCCCAACAAGCATTCCAAGTAGGTACTTGGAGTGCTTGGAGAGGATGGGAAAGGCACTCAACAATTATGAGCCATTTGTGACAGAGCAACTCCTCAAACCAGCAAATATCTAAAATTACAATTAGCACCTTTATTAAATTTTTCACTCCGAGGGCAATTCTGGGGACTTTTTCAGGGCTAGTGCCGCCTGGGCACTGAGCCAAGAAAAGTGGGACATCCTGCCACCCTAGAGTATTTAAGGGTGTCAAATACGTACCTTGGTGTAGCTCCAATGCTTGCAGCCTCTGATCAGGCCAGAGATTATCTCAGCAACACAACGCTGCTTGCTCTCGTGGGAGTCAGCCACCAGGCGCTCCATATGTGGCTGCAGCAGCGGTAGAAAGGCATCAGTGAAGTTACGGAACAATCCCTAGAAGAGGAAGGTAAAAAGGGAAAAAATGTTGTGTAGTAATCATTTACTTTTGGATTTGTTGACTTTAGTCCTGTTTCTGCCATTTCAAACTACTCTTAGGTAATCTCACCTTGAATAGACAGAATCTGCGAGGGCTGAACTTGTCCTTGCCCTTACGATCCTCAAGAGAGAGAAACTCGATGAGCTGGTTGATGAACACTGGGTCTGAGAAATGGTCATAGATGATCTGCTCTCGCTGTTAGGGAGGACATGAAAACATATTTCACTGGATGCTGCAAATAAATCAATATCACTTAATACAATCTACAGTGTTATCGTTTTCCAGAGAATAGTTTGTGTGATTGTGAATGTGTTAACAAACCTCTGTCATTTCTTCTCTGGTGAGGTTCTGTTTGGGCTGCTCCTTGAGTGGTGCATACATCATCAACTTTCTAGAGAACACAAGGTAAATAAAACTAAGCTTAAAGGGGTTGTCCCACAGATGCCTAGGGAAACAGCTAAATGCAAAAAGAGTGACAGACACAAAAGAAGTCAAGTAAACAAGACAGGACAGAGTTGAGCAAACACAGACAAAACAACAGATAATAATGTGATAACCTTGGCCAACTGGAGTATCCCCAGTGGGTCTTCTCCACAAATACACAGCGATCCCAGTCCTGTTGTGTGCGCGGTAGGCTGCTACTGTGATACTGGAGCCACTGGTTGTCTGGCCGGTCCCCGGCTATCATACCATTTGGCTCCTTCACTCCACCTTCCAGAGGGAAGTGGTTTGTGAAATCACATCATTTTCACTCATGTCAGAATACAAGACACATCAAATCTGTGTGATGCTTACAGAGCTCATTGGGGATGACTGGCACTTTTTTATGTGGTCTCTTCAGTTGCTTCATGATCCCTGCTACAGCTGATATTGCCACCTAATGGAGAAAATAGGACAGTTCAAACAAAATGTCCACAGGAAAGCTTGGAATGCATCCATGTGCTGTTTGAGGATGAAAGTACTTAATGCCACCGCATGTCTTATCATCTTTTGAGAGACTGAGTGGCTGTGAAAGGGCGAGCATGAGTGGCAAACCTTGCGGACCAAGAGGGAGTCATGGTTGAGGCTTTTGACAAAGAACAGAACAGCAGGTGCAGGGAGTTGGTGGTCATCTCTCAGCAGCAATGACAGGAAGCCAATCGCAATATGTTCAAACTTCCAAGGCCTAGAACATCAAACACAGTAGGCGCTCACATACAGACAACACTGATTAAACATAACCACAAGCTGATCACAAAGTAGATATTTAATGAACCTACATGTTTCTGTTGCTGATGCATTCCAGTAAATCACCAACAAGTCTTTTGTATTTCCTGAGAATTGTAGAACATTATTAGTTGTGTACAGCAACCTCCATTGGACAACACTGAAAAATGTTCTAGGATAACACTGTGCACTTTAGCAGAGGGCATAATTATTAAATACATTCTTATTACACTTAAAGCCTGAGAGTGACATTGCAGGGGTTGAGTATGTTACATATTTCCACAAACCTGAGAGCTGTCCAGTGCAAACAGCATTGTTGTTCACTGAACAACTCCACATTAAAGGGTAATTCTGACTATTTTGAGCTCTGGACTTATTTTTCTAATCTATGCCATCATGCCAATTGATTCTGATCAAAATATCATCAATTACTTCACTGTAGAGCTCTATGTACCTCTCAGTTTGCAGGGAGTGCTGCTTTCCAATAAATCCAAACAGACCGATCCAAAAAGGTAAGATCTTTCAACAGCATGACACTCTCACTGCAGTTTACATGTCTTTAAACGATTGAACAATTGCCACTTAACATTTCAATTATTTTTTGGCTTGTTTACTCCTTTGGCTGCTGGTCTTCATGCACACATGAGGGGCCATTTTAGGTTTCGGTTTTTGAGCTTTCGTTGGCCCTGTTGGTTTGTAGTGCAGAGCAGCACTTCCGGCAAACTGAGGGGTATCGTAGAGCTCTCAAGCATTGTGTGTCAAGGGGAAGGAAGGAGGAAGGAGCATCACTCAAGCAGACAGCAAAATGGTCTTTGTTAAGATGATGATTCTTGGTCATGATGTTGGTGTGAACTCACTCTACAGAATCAGAGTTCTTGAGCTCCTGCCTCTTCAGGCCCTCTGCTACTTCTTCCTCAGAGGGGACCGGCTCTTCGGGGAAAGGATTTCCAGTGACCATAAGTTTTTGTGCCACAGCACAGCACTCATCAGGGATCTAATGTTAAGAAAAGCCATGTAGTAGAAGAACCTCATTTAGCCAAACATGAGAATCCGTAATCTGTTTAGGAATGAGTGTCAATGCAGGTTGAATGGTTTAGATAACTATTGGCCTGTTATTTCAAGGTAGAATATGTTGATATTCAAATCAACACCAATGGGGTCTCTTAAAAAATTATAATGATGCATTCTCTCCTAGGTTGTACAGTATGTATGTATGGAAACTTTTAGCTTATTTTACACTACCTTTTCCCTGCTGAATCCTATTACTTTTGCTACTGCAATGATCCAATTTCCCCACAAGGAGCAATAGATTTCATCTTATATTTTCAATCAAAAAATGGCAAGTACTCCATCATTATCACTGATGTAGTTATCCAGTCATTCAAAGCTAACCTCCAATCTCAACACTGGATTATCAAACGTCTACTCTTTTTCTACTGTTGCATTTGTGATTTCTTCTGAGTGTTGTTATGCTTACGGAGAAGTCGATGCCAATGGTCTCATACTGGCGGTGGATTTTGTCCGCTAGGTCATCAAAGAGCCGTACAATGGAGGGCTTCTCCAGGGACATGGCTGAGCTGAGACCAGAGCGTACAATGGCGGGCCATGTCAGAGCAATGCACTCCCAGTCGTGCAAGTTGGCCAGGCACACACCACTGTGATTCCCCATAAGACAGTACAAGCTACCCTGGAGAAGTAAAGAGAGAGCATATGGGAAGAATTACAGGAGGGAAATATAGTCACAAGTATTCAAAAAATGGTATCCAAAATATACATCCTTCCTTGATTTTTATGGAGTAGAGCATGGCACAAAGAGAGGGATGTCATACTTTGAATTGCTGCTGTGTGACGTTGCTGCGGTCCGGATTGAGAAACTCCAGGACATGGGGGATCAGATCTCTGCAGCAGAAGTTGTAGGTCCCCAAGGCGGCAAACAAAACGTTCTGAGCTCTGCTGCGTACCTGATAGATAATATAAGAAGTCTTAATTAAGGTGAACAGTTTCGACCTCTGATGTCTTGAGGAGATGTTGTTACTCAAATGTCAGTCCTTTTGATTTGTAATGCGTTATGGCTTAACAAATGTGGATTATCTGCTGAAAATCACAAAGCAAATACTTGTGTATAGTATATGTGTTGATAAGTGATGTGGAGTGTACTGTTGACTCACCTGACTGTAGGTGCTTGTGGAAACCCTCAACAAATCTCTCATAAGGTCCTGGTGAATGCTCCTGTATTGACATCCTTCCACTGTCAGCTTACGCAGCTGATAAACCACAAGGACATTTAAAGTTATAAGTGGGAAAAGAAGTTATTCCACCAGAAAATGTCTCTATTAAAAGCAAATTATTTACCTCATGCTGGAGCATGACTCTGTCTATGAGCAGGGCTCTGATGTGCTGCTTTCTGCCATGAAGCTGTGAATAAAATACAAAAAGGGATTATGTGATTTTGAATTGCCTGCCAGATTTAATCAGTAAGATGTGGCCTCAGTGTGTTCTGATGCATCTGATGTATGCTTTGAAGAAGAGCGTGCATGCTCATTAAAACCCTTCCCTAGATGTATAAAGGTTCAATAAAATGCTTGACTTCTCACTCTGTTCTCCATGGATTTCTTCACAAGGTTGAAGCTCTTCCAGCGGGAGTCAAACTCATGTTTGTGAGAGCCTTTGAAGTGCAACAGGTCACTGATAATCTGTGAAACATATAGAATGTCACAGACAAACAACGTTGACATAGTTCATTGGCAACAAGGTGTCATGACTTAGTAGAATTGTATCTGAGATCTTACTATTTCCTGCCTACCTTGATAATGGAGAAGAGAGATTTGGTGTCATCCTCAGAGTGCTCCAGAATGTGATCTGAAAAAAAGAGGGAAAGGAACACAGACAACATGAATGGTGGCATAGCCTGTATTTTGTGGTAGTTGATGGTTGTTAGCTTGTTTTTGCTAAGCTGAATGTGACAATAAATTTGTTGGGGATGTGACTTTATAACGAACAACAGCAAGATCGAGAGTGGAATCCTGAGCCTGAGCGTAATTAAGGGGACACTTACGCAGCAGCTGTTTCATCACACTACAGATAGCATCTCTGTAGTTCTCTCTGGACTCATCTGCAGGCAGGGAAAGAATTACAGTGTAAGACTATAGTAAAATCACACTCTACAGCTTGCTTACATTAATACTGAGTATGTAGCAGCTATTGATGCAAAATGACATACCATACTCCATTCCTGTATAGAGATGGGTCTCATCTAGATTCACCATACTATGGACCCTAGTGGAAAAAGCAGATTCAAAGCAAGGTTAACTACTTGACATTCAAAACCAGTCTGTAAATGGATTTTTAAATGATAAATGGGCAATAAAGTCACACCCCTTTGGCACTGTACAAACCTATACAGGAAACCTTTTTCGTACCGAAGACCCTTAAATACATAGGCATTTTGCCAAGGAAAAGCACATTGTACTAACTGTTTAGTAAAACACTAACAACATTAAACTGTTAGTTTAATTTTACTTTAGTTGTCAGCCCTTATAAAAGGCCTCTTGGAGGTCCCCAGAACTCATTCTGAGAATCTCTGCAAGACAGTACAAGTGATCCCTATGGTCTTAGACAGTTCAGTCTGTATTTGTGAGCATGGATATTAATCTCCTGAAACTAGAGATCAGATCTGTGTTGTAATATATTAATCCATCAAGAGTCAAAACCTGGATCAAAGGTTTCACTTCCTGAGCCAGAGTATTTTTTCATGGAAAGACCTGGGTGTTTAGAACAGCAAATGAAAAAGCTTTCATGAACTGGGTATACACTGAATCACTATTGTGTTACATAAACATTTGGATAAGTATGAAAACTGAAGAACATTTTAATATACTGTAAGACATGAAATGGTAATAGAGGTAGTACACATATGTATTAACAGAAGTAGTAGTTGCCATATACATACAGCATATATGCCATGCTGTATTTGATTAATATAAAGTTCCGAATGGAATTAATGCTTGTTTCAAGGATACTGATGCTCTGTGTTAACAAGAGGATGACCTAAAGTCCGACCCCAGTCCTGCACAGAACAATATTGCTTAATGTGCTGATGACATGTGTGAAGCAATAAAGTTCATGCTGTGCTATTTACATTATTTATATTAAGAAATATTTATCTTCTACTCTTCAGGTTACTAGTAGGAAAATCATTGATGGCTCATTGATGGAATTAATGCTTGTTTCAAGGATACTGATGCTCTGTGTTAACAAGAGGATGACCTAAAGCTTACTTCTAATACTGTTTTGTCTCTTCTAGTGACCGGAGGTAAACCTAAAGGGGCTGGTGTAACTTGTAGGTATAACAATCCTGCTAATGGTTCAAGGGGCAGAGAAATGCTTGACTGCTGTTTGAACCGTATGCCGATTTCTCTCCATGCTGCAACATGCAACATCTGTCCATTCCAAAACTCCAACATCTCCACACCTATTTTCCTGAGGGAAACCCTGACTAATAGTTGTGACCCAAAAAATCTCTCATTTCCATGTTAGAGAGAGACTCGTTCATGATCACAAATGAAGACTGAAATGTCCTGTACCTAAGAATTAACATGTGAATTCTGTCTACCGTGGCTTTGTCCTGTGACTCTTAATTGATAACTTGAGATGTGCAACATGCATGCAACATGCACAAGTATAAACATGTGAATACAACTGCTCACAGTTCAGGGATAGGCTCTCCTTTCAGAGGAGGCATCAGACTCCCAGCTCCAAGGAGGCAGTGCTGAACAATGGCCAGGCTCTGTAGGACATCATCTCTGAAAAACAAAGAATGAATATCAACTCTATGGGCGTATTACACATGCAAACAAAATGGCTGGGGTGGATGCAGCCTATACTTGTGAGAGTATAGAGGAGCATTCAGCTTCATTCTTCCTTACCTGCTCATGTCCTGTTCCCCCTGCGCATATCTCTGAAGGCGCTGGAGCTCTGGCTGGAGGATCAGGTCCAGTACATAGAAAGCAAAAGAAATCTCCTCCACACAGGGCACATGCCACTGGATATCCAGGTTCCACAAGTCCCCAGGCCGACCCCAGTCCTGCACAGAACAATATTGCTTAATGTGCTGATGACATGTGTGAAGCAATAAAGTTCATGCTGTGCTATTTACATTATTTATATTAAGAAATATTTATCTTCTACTCTTCAGGTTACTAGTAGGAAAATTTGTGGCCACAAATCTACTCCCCATGTAAATGCGCAGGTATGAAATTAATGAAAGTTATACTTTAATATTATGCTACATACACCGATCAGCCATAACATTAAAACCACTGACAGAAGAAGTAATTAACATTGATTATCTCGTTACAATGGCACGTGTCAAGGGGTGGGATATATTGGGAAGCAAGTGAACAGTCAGTTCTTGAAGTTGTGTTGGAAGCAGGAAAAATGGGCAAGCGTAAGGATCTGAGCGACTTTAACAAGGGCCAAATTGTGATGGCTAG
>OOFE01048901.1:0-13050 GCA_900323365.1 Monocentris japonica
TACAATAGGTATCAAATATATAAAAAATATAAATCAAACATCTGAAAATGTGAAAATATATAAATATGTGCAAATGCAAGTGTATGTCTGTGTGTGTGTGTGTGTGTGTGTGTGTGTGTGTGTGTGTGTGTGTGTGTGAATGTTCCCGCTATCTCTGGATTTGTTTTGTTTTTGCAGCCTAAGGATGGCCTGTTTCACTTGCATTGAGAGCTCCTTTGACCGCATGTTGCGGGTTCACAGCAACAGCTTCCAAATGTGAATGCCACACTTGGAATCAACTCCAGACCTTTTACCTGCTTAATTGATAAAGAAATAACGAAGGAATAGCCCACACCTGTCCATGAAACAGCTTTTGAGTCAATTGTCCAATTACTTTTGGTCCCTTGAAAAAGAGGGGGCTACATTTTAAAGAGATGTAATTCCTAAACCTTTCCTCCAATTTGGATGTGAATACCCTCAAATTAGAGTCTCTGCACTTTAAGCCCATATTTATGATAAAACTGTAACTTGAATATGTTTTGGTAAACAGCTAAAATAATAAAAAGTGTGTCAGTGTCCAAATATATATGGACCTAACTGTATGATGGATGAGTGTGTATTTTGTGACAAAGGACAACAGTCACTTGAGGAGAACCAGTGGGCAAATTACAGAAGGGCACTTCCCTGAATGTGAACAAAGATGCCTTCCTTTCAAAGAAGAAGAACAAGCAATCTTTCATCAACTTGCTAAGCAGAATCTGGGAACAACATGTGTGCTAAGCAAGGTGTGCCAGAGGTGATGCTGATGTTCAGTCAGCAATTCAGGGTGTTTGCATCCTGACTCGTTTCAATCAATTTAAGTGGAGTCAATGCGGTTCCCCCGCAAGTGTGGGCCATGTGTGAACGCTCCAAACGAACTCAGACCCCCAAAATGCGAACCAAAAGACCATCTCTGGCAGGAGGTGCTCTGAGTGTCGAAGTGCCTTTTTAAAAAAAAAAAAAAAAAAAAAAAAAACCCTTTATTTAAACAGGGTAGGTTCGTGCCGTAATGGTACACTTGCATGTTTAAGAAAGTAAACGTGTTTGGGTCTCTGTTTCCTTCTAACCCAGTTACGATGCCTAACATGCATTGACCTAAAACCAGATGACTTGAGTAACCGGTTTAAGAACACATGTAAACGGAGTCCATGTCAGGGTTAGGCATTCAATTCCCCCTGGAGCTGACCAAGTTAAAAATCTAACCCTTCTGGGAATTCAATCCTTCCTGACCTCCCACCTGACCTCATGTCAATTGTCTGCTCCTGGTGAAGCACCATGACAAATGGGTGGGGATCCATTTCAGTGCAGTCAACAAACCTCGTTCACAATAAAGTGAAAAATAACCTTTTCACCTTGTGAGCTAATTCCCCATATGATAAGGTGCACCTATTTAACAATACATGCCAAGAAATGCTGAAAAGCTTTTATTTTCTCATGATATCAAAATCCCATTACTAATACTTGCTGGTGTACCAGAAGGCCTGTATAAATATTCCAACCAGTAATACCATTACAGATTTCTGAACTTTTGAACACCTTTGAACAGTCTCTCCTTGTGTTACGTCCCACCTCAACATCCTGTTTCAACCTGAAATGTGTTGAATTACGGAAGATGAAATCCAAAATGCAGTTTCCTTGTGACTTTAAAGCTATTCTGTATTAAAAGGCTTATAATGACTTAAAAAAAAAAAATTGTAGTGAGTGAAAAAAGGCATAGTTTAAACTATGCATGAATTAAAGTGGTGCACAGAGTGACATAATCATTTGGCAGTACCGCATTCACTGTATCCTGGCCCGAAAAAACATATAAAATTAGAAAGGCCAGAGAAATCCAGCATCCACATTTTCTGCTTTCCGTAAAAAACCTCTTTCATTTGACCAGAAACTGTCACTGCAAACCCCAAACCTCCCTTTAAATGTCAGTCAGCAACTGGGAGTATGGGAAACTTTCTCCGGCTGCAGTTGTTTTGTTTTCACTCAATCAGCATTTCCACAATAGGAAAAGAAGAAGGTGGAAAAACACACAGCTAAGTTCTGTATGTTAGGGAGTCTGGCCGCCGTGGTATCAGCTGTGGGACAATGCAAGTAGCAGAGAGAGTTTCCAAGGTTATGGCATGTGTGAAGCCTTATAATCAGTCTTTCTCCGCCCCTTCCCTTTCTCTCTATCATATGCTGCCTTTTTCCTTTCCTCTCTCTCTCTACCCCCTTCCCCTCTCTCTGTTGCTCTCCATCTTATGCCTCCTCTCTCTTTACCTTTCTTTTTCCATCCATCCTGCCCTCTCTCTACCTCTTTCTTTCCTTCCTTCCCCCTCTCTCTCTACCTGTCAGCATTGAGAACAGAGTTGCATTCGTTGTCTTTCTGTGCACAGGGAGCAATGAATCACACCCTCAAAGTAGATAAATTGTCTCAAATCAGACGTGGGTAATTGCTTAAGCTCATCTGTGAGTCATAGATGATTCCTGCTGCACACTCTGCACATCAGCCAGACTAAACACACACACACACACACACACACACACACACACACACAGAGGGAAAGTGTGAGGGATCCTGGGAAACTCTCACTTCCTGCTGACTTTGTGCCCAGGGGGGGTTTCCATGTTTCTGTGATGGCTAGGGCACAACGCTGTAGCCACATTTGAGGACACAAGCATCCAGACCATGTCATTTTTTCCCCAATAGATTTAGATAACATCACTCAGCTGCAAAGCCTCGTACAATGAAATTGTAATAAAATGCATTCTAAGAGATTTCTGCGATCACTGGAACTGCAAAGACAGGTCATTTTTGCAGAGTAATTGGTTTTAAATGCCCAAACTGTTTCTGGGTGTAGGACCCCCACACCCTTGCTAAGTGTTTTTGAACCTCACTAAAAACTTTGGTCTGGCGGCAGGCCAGTCGGGGAGTCTCAAATGCCGGGTCCTCGGAGCCCAGAGGGCCAGTGTGCTGAGCTGCTAATGGGGCCACACTCTTCACAGCACTCCACCAAGTTTGCTATCACCTCATCACTGAGTTTCTAGGAAAGTACAGCTAGAAAAGGTTTCAAATCTCTAAGAATGCATTCTGTAGAGGAAATAGTATTTATGATTATCCACCTTTTCCATCATGCATAAACTGACACTGTTTTTGTTGTATGACTCAGTACATTCTGCTGTTACAGATACTCCCGCTGCTATTATGCACATCCTGGTCTCAGTATGCTTTTCTGCACACTTTTTCTTGCACACCCTGCACACATGCTGTTATTAATATATTTTCCTACTTTTCACTCTTGTATTCCTACTTAATACATTTTAGTGTTGCAAATGTTGGCTGCATTACATTTAATAGCCCAATCTGTTCCATTCTTATCAATGTCCTTTGGTGTATCCTACTAGTAGTTGCTGCTAAAAACACAACCCCCACAGGGATCATTAAGGCTTCATCTTATCTTATCTTATCAAAGGTGGTCTGGTAGTATAAGGGCTGGTCAGAACAGGACTCCATGTTTCCTGGATTGCCATTTGCTCTTCCATTCTCACTGCTCTCTCTCTCTCCCTGCCAGCTATTAGGCCAATACCAACAAATTTGTCTAATAAAAACCTTTGATGCTGCTTTGCTCTTCCTCTTGGACGGGGGCACATATCATGTATGTGTTTTTACATAGCCCTAACCCTGGCCTTTCATAGTTAAAGAGCAATAAAGTATCTCAATAGAAATATTCAACAGCAAGTATCTTTGTAGTGTCACGACTAAAACTTGTAATGTAGTTGTCTTGTTTTATTGTGTGAGAGGAAACACAGTAGAAGTGTCTGGTATCCCTCAGCGAAGGGGGAACTGATCGCATCAAAGAAGCAGCAACAATTTCAAATGGACTGCATTCATTATCGTGTGCAGCCAAATTAAAGGAGGGTACTTTTATGCAACTGCATATGCCAGTAAAAGCGGTGACCTTTAATGATGACAATGCAAATGGCACATGGGGGAACAGGTACAAAGAGCTCGACGGGGAGAGAAAAAAAGATGTGATTTTGTGGAAACAAAGCAAATGACCCCTGCGCGATGAATCTGGCTGTTCCATTCGTGAATTAGTTGTTTCACGCTGTTTGACTCTGTGCTTTGTCTCTACACGCCACATGGATAGCCTCGGCCATTTACTGCGTGATGGAAAAGAGTCTCGTTCTCTCGTTTTTCTTCCTTTTAAAATATATAGAGACAGCTGCACTTCAGCACCTCGGGGGTTTCGAGCTCAAGTGTCATAAGAATGGCCCTTTTAACCTCCTAAGTGCAAACCTTTCTTTCAGGGCGACTGAAGCCCTATGCCCTAACCTAGAAGCAGACTTGAGTTACATTGTCACCCAAGGACCTGTGGAGGTTTCCGAGGCAGGCCCGTGCAACCTGCAGCAGCCTCATTCAAACAGCTTGCACGATGCCAGGTAGTGTTTTCACAAAGATTTATATTACATGATTTGGCTATGAGGTAGTTTTGTGTTGGAAGAGGTAATGCTCTGTGATGCACCAAAAGCAATGTGTATTAAAGCTTTCCCCCCCAGAGTCCCAACCAAGCTAGTTCAAGCCTGTTAGCCAAGACGGCTTCAGTCATCCATCTCGCTCGTACATTCCTGGCAGCAGCCAGTCGGACATGTGCATCTCCGTCTGTCCCAGTGGTGTCTGCTTAAGTGACCTCTTTAGGTTTTCATTTCTGCATCCATCTGGCTGAGCAACCCTGCAGCTGTGTTCACGGGTGTGTGTGTTCTCCCCTCACCGGCTTTATCATATCAACGGTAAGGAGGTTAAGTGTACTTGCACTATGAAACAAATGAGATTATTCATCGCCTGACATCTGTTTAGCTTTGCCGATACTACCAGGAGGTGACGCGTTATCGCCAAAACACAAGGCTTATTTGGACATGTGTGAACCATAAGTTAACACACACGGTATGAGGAGGGCAGTAGCTAATAGATGCGGTTGTTTTTCATGGTCGTCATCCATCCGTCAACGTATACCTGGTTGTAAATAATGTGTATCTTAGGAAGAAGATATGAATACCAGAGGGTGGTGTAGTGCAGCCCCAATAACCCCCAATAGTGTGAGGGTTGTTTTCTCGAAGCTGTAATGTTGTCAGAAGTCAACCTCCAGCAGGAAGCAAGTGTGTTGATCTAAAGCTGTCAGAGTTTATTGCTTTTCATTTGTTCTTGCCATATTCTCATTTTTGATGATATATCACGCCTTTACTGGAATCTCTGCAATGCACATAATCACAGGAGTATTACAAATGTGTGCACAGGAGGGATTTTTAGATAAATCAGTAGATAGGTGTGTCTCAACTCTCCTATAATCTCCATCAAAAATAGATAAGCTTGATTTATATTGGCAGGCAGATCCTGCAGCCTGGTGCAGGTCTCCACTTGAACACCCTGGCTAAGGACTGATCATATGTGTGTGTGTGTCTTTTTGCGTGTGTGTGCACACATGTATGCATACAATGCTGCATTTTATGTGTCTAACCAGAAGAAAGCAAATCCCCACGTGTAGATAAGAAATATGACACTAATCTAGATTTGATAATAGATTTGACGAATCTAGATCCACCCTAACACATGTTGTTTGATTGTGTATTTTTCAAATTCCTGCAGATAACTGTCCAAACACCACTTTGAGATATTTCCAGCGCAGCTACAATGGAGTTTAATCCTTTTCATCGATCTAAAGCATCAGCGTTAAACAAAACAAAAAAAACTGTTTTGGTGTCAGACCCTCAGTGTATTTGTCACACAATCTGAGAGCACAGAAGTTGTTGGCTATCTCCTAAAACAGGAGTGGGGAACCTTTTTCAAATCAAGGGCCATTTGAGTATTTAAAAAATGGTTCGCGGGCCTTAGGCTATGATTACAAATCAAAACATTGACAAAACATAGGCTACTTACATTTAATGCGATGGCTGAAATTGCTTCTCTTTTGAGAGTCGTGCAACATTTGCTGGACATGAGGATGATGCTACTTGCAACTGGCTTTCCAGGTTAGCGTCGGTGAGTCTTGAACGGAGCCGAGTCTTAGCAAGAGTCAATTTAGAAAAAAAACTGTTCACAGCAGTAAGTTGTCCCGAACACAGTAAGCTAGCCTCAGCGCATGCCTCCTCAGAACAGGAAAATCATCAGGGCTTACATACCGTTTGTAGAATTCAAGCAGGGGAAGGCTGTTGTACCTGGCTTTGAGTTCATCATTGCTCAATTAGTTCAAGTTGGAAGATGTCAGGCATATCAGCTGGTTCGACAGTAAAAGGTGTACTGAACATGTTCAACTCCACTTGTTTGCTTCAGACGTCATGAAACTGCTCACGAAATGCCTCAATTAGCTTTACGCACTCACCCAGATATTCTGATGTCGTAGCAGGCTCCTGTGCTTGCAGAGTGGTGAAATGCACAGTGTTACCCTTCTCCAGTTGCGTCTACCTTCAATTTGGCCTCGAATGATTTCACGTTTGAAACCACCGAGCTGAGAAGCTGGTTGGGACCCTGGAGCTTCAGATTAAGCTCCGACAGGTGCCTGGTTATGTCTCCCCTTCATCTCCATGAACCTCCGAACCGCCTCCCTTATTTGGTAGAACCGCATCAGCATATCCCCCCGGGTCAGCCAGCACACTTCACAGTAGTACACCAGATCCCCGTGCTCCAATTCAGCAACTCCTTGAACTGCCGACTGTTAAGTCCACGGCTCTTGATGAAGTTAATGTACGACACAACGGTTGACATTACGTTGTTGAGCTTCAGGGATTGTGCACATAGGTTTTCCTGATGTATGATGCAGTGGCATACAATCAAATCATTCGGATCAAGACTGAGATGAGTCATTTCTTTCTTGACTAATGCAGTTAACCCCTTCTGCGAACCAACCATGGCTGGCGCTCCATTGGCTGTCAGGCCACTTAACTTTTCAAACGATAGCTCCATTTTTTGCATAGCTGCATTGAGTTTCTCAAAGACGTCCTCACCTCTGGTAGTGCCATGCATCGCTTTCAATGACAGCAGTTCCTCTCTTAAGTCAAACTCCGTTCTAATCCCACAAATGAAAATTGCCAGTTGGGACGTATTTGAAATGTCTGTCGTTTCATCACAGGCCAAAGAGAGAAATTGAAAATCTGTTGCTGACTCCTTCAGGGTTTTTTCAATATCTTGTGCCATGTCCATAATCCGATCGGCTACAGACATACACTCTGGAACAATTTTAGTTTGTCTGGCGCTAGCAACTTTGCTGTTTCAACGACGCACTCCTTCACGAATTCTCCCTCCGAATGAGGTCTCAGCTTCTTTGCAATTAGCTCACTCACTACATAACTTGCCTGAACAACATTGTCCCCTTCACGGGCAGGCCTTGTAAAAAGATCTTGCTGAGCACCCAGACCCCGCCGTCGTCCATCAATTTTGTCCGCGCGCAGTTGTCCTTGCAAATCCTTCAGATTGGTATGTTTTGAGCTGTAATGTCGTTCTAAATTGGCCCCTTTCATTACCGCCAGCGCTTCTCCACAAACAGGACATACGGGCTTGCCTCTCACCTCAACAAAGAAAAAATCATTTGTCCATTTATTCTGGAAAACTCTGTATTCCGCATCCACCTTCCTTTTCTTAGTAGCCATTTTTGAGTGTGGGATGAAATTAACTAGTGGAAAATTAACGTGACAGTTCGCACATGCTGGTGACGTCTCACCAAGAAGAAAAACAAATCAAATGAAATGCAAAAAAAGACCTTCATTAGAGTGTAGTTTGCGTTGATTTTATTTTAATTTAATTTTCTCTGTATTGTATTTTATGTTTTAGTGACAGTAAACAGAACAATATTTTTTCATATTTTTACAATATGAAATTGCATTCTCGAATGACCTCGTGGGCTGGTCCAAATGGTCCTGCGGGCCGTATCCGGCCTGGAGGCCGGATGTTCCCCACCCCGTCCTAAAACCACAACTCCCTGTAGCGCTGGAGCACTCCGATATTTTAAGTTCCATCTCCAAGCTGCTGCTTTTGGGTGCCAGGATTTGTGTTACACAATCCCGGCAGTCTGAAAGTACCTGACAGAGACCCAAGATGCTGTCTTGATTGGCTGATTGTAAGCAGTAATGTTCCTCGGGTTTGGAAGTGGCACAGTGTCTGCCTGGCCATCGTGGTACACTGAACTTCTAAACCCAAACACCCCCATAGCATCAGGCAATCCCCATGTTTTGTTAGGTCTCCATGGGCCCGTACCCCGAGGCTGCTGCCATGTTTAACAGAATTCGATCTTGCGAGGCTCAAGGTTTTTTGATCGAAAGCCAAAGATTCTCTGTATCGGTCGGCTAATTGTAGGTGATGGTGTTTCCTGTTGTGGGAAGGGACGCGCTTGGCCGGATCTCGGTGTGGGGGTCATTGCGGTCATGCCTAATGAAAAGCAGTAGAAAGCAGCATTAGATTCCTTGCTTGTCTGGAAACCGAGCGCATGGAGTCTTACAACAGAGAGTTGAGGGGAGGAGGAGTAAGAGGAGGAATAGGACACAGCCAAGTCCTGGTCAGCGCAAATATTGGCGTAAAAGAGGCCAGAAAAGGTGAGGCAATGATCCCTTTATTGTTTCAGCTGAGGATCCTCTGCAGCCAGGCAGCCGTAGACAAAGGCTCTGCGGCGTGGCACTAAGTGTCTACAATTATAGACTCCATATCATAGAAGAGGTGAGAATCGTATGCACAGTTACACGTCAGGGGAGATGAATACAGTGCAGCATCCGTCCTCTTGTCAGTTTTATGTCTCCGTGGCGATTGCAGGTATCATCGGTGACCTAGGAGGCAGTCAGTCAACACCTGCTCTCGCTCCATGGCGGTTATACAGATGAGGTGCATCTGTCAACTGGAGTCACGGTGCAGGCAAAAAGGAGACACTACGCCCCAAGGAAAAGTTACAACATCATTGCTCAAAAGTGCCAAATCTTTTTTTTTTTTTGTCCAGCACAGTTCAACACATGCACGCTTGCTGTTTTTTTTGGAGTAGTTGCGTATTGGAACGACACTTACACGTTAACAGCAGAGTTTACATTGAAATAACATTCAGCCAGCGCGGCCATCATTCAAAGTCTGCTTGATCCAGTGAACCGTCGCTGTGACCGGCCAGATACTATACGTTTATAACCCTGTCTCCCCTTGCGCACCAGGGATTTATGGGGCAGAAACTCACAACACCAGAATAATCCTGAACCCCAGAAGCTGATAAAATGCTTGTTTAGCTTTTGGCATCACAGCCGCAAACCAGACAAGATTTAGACATTCACTGTCATTCTGTTCTCTCCCTCTGTAAAAGTCTATCATAATCTCTCTCTTTCTTTCTTTCTTCCTCCCACTCCCCCGTTCTCTCCGTCCAGATTTTTCTCCGAGTTGTTAAAGTTTGAGCTGGGTTTGAGGAGCGGCGCGGTTGGATCCCAGAACAACAGCAACAGTCACGAGGGCCCCAGCGTGAACTGGGCCGGCCCATGACCTGGAGAGGGACTGTAACTCAGATACAATGACCTCATGAAGCACAGGGGACCAGGCCTGTTCGCAAAGCAAAAACAAAGCAAAAACAGTGCGGCACTGAGGCAGAAATTGGAAAAGATATCTTATACGAATACAGTTTTAGATGCATGAGTTGGACGCACATCAGTTGCTGCTGCTTCCAGCTGTCGAAATTGTATCAACCTACCACATCTGGTATCAAAACTAAAACATCAGTCTGTATTAGATTGTGTAATGCCTGCACTGGCACTGGGCTGAATGAATGTGTCAGAACACACAAGGATATCGATGAATTATGAAGTTTACCCACCTTTTCAGATTGCACATAAGCCTTTAGGACATAAATCCATAGTCTATATATCAGTAAGTAGTATCAAACAGATGTTATGTGAAGATACAAAGGAACGAAAGTAGAGTTGCACTTACCTGTGCTCGGGGGCAGGTGTGTGCGGTGTGGAGGGGATTCCGCTCGCACAGGTATGACGATGGAAAACCTGATAATTACTGTCATCTTTATCCCCGGTAAGTATATAGCTGTGGTTCTGTGGTTTTTGGATCTGAGGGTTGCTCCATCGTAGGAGCGCAGAGGGGGGGGGCTCGTCCAGGAGAGCAGGAATGGCTTTCAAGAGCTGCGCTTTCACCGTCAGGCTGCCGCGATACGGCAAGTTTATAAGCCTTTAACCGATGTAATTTTAGCTTTAATGAGCACTTGAGGAGAGAGGTATGTCGAAAATTGGTACTCTGCGCCAATAAAACATTAAAACGCAGCTCCTGGCAAACCTTATCTTTCAAAGTCTCCGTCACTGCACCACTTGGAGGCTTTTCAAGGGTAATTCCTTCGCTGCGGTTGCTGCAAATATACAGAAATATACCATGGGTGGCAGTGCTGATTGTCCTGTAACTGAGCATTTACACCCCATTGCAAAACACCTAGAGAGCATGATATTAAGGTGAAAGATGATCTAATTCTGTCTGTAAATTGAGACAGAAACTCATTTCTTTCTACACAGCGCGAGCTATGCAGACGTACGCTAATCAAATAAACCCCAAAGCGAGAGAGGGAAGAGTCTGTTCTGAGTCTTGTTCTGCCACGAATGTAATTCATTTTGTCACCTTCTGCTTTGGCAATATATGAGATCTCTGTGTCATGACAATAAAGCACCACTGAATTGAAAAAACTGAATTGATAGACAGAGAAGGGGAGACCAGCATTGATTGAGATTGAAAGTGGGAGACTGAACAGGTTTATCAGAGCTGCAGAGCCAAGTGACTCAGTGTTCCAGTCTTTGAAGTGAATTGCATCATGTCGCTGTCGGGTGAAAACCTTGTAACCTTGTAACGTCGAGTAAGAAAAACTGTGCTTGTGGCCTCAGTCAGCATCAGCGCTGAGGCAAATGCATCGGTTTTTGCACCATCTGGGGAAAATCACCCCAGACCCCCCGATGACCTCTCCAGGCGGTTTGGTTAAACATCCTGTCTACAGATGAAGGGCAGAAATGGAGTCCAAACTGAGCCGGGGCCATGTTACAAGCCAGTCCTCAGAGGTTTGGGTCATCCAGATAGGAAATGAAAGGGAAAATGGTTGTAAAACGGTTTCTGCTCGTGACTCATCGGCGCACAGCAGCCTGGAGCTTGTCCCTAAGCTTGTTCTGGCCCTGGACGTTTCTCTGGTGCCATCTCTTCTACCCATGCATGTGAGGAAGAGAACCCTCTGCGTGTTGACCCAGTGTTGACTCCGTGAGGTGAAAGTGTGAAATCTCATGGGTCTCTGTCTTCAATATGGTTTGGATTTGTTTGCGTTTGTATGTGTAAATGTGATCTCATGTGTTTTCATGTGCGCACATGTGTTTATCTGCGCACATGTGTTTATCTGCGCGTGTATTAAGAGTTAGACCAATGTGGGTTTTTGAAGCCTGACACCAATACCAATATTTTGGGACTGAAGCTGCCGGTTGCTGATGTTTTATGCTGATATTCGGTATCTTTAAATTTGACCGTTTTCATGCCAAAAAACATTAAAAAAAACAAGAATTCAGTGTTTCCCACAGAATTTTATTCTTTCCAGGTGGAAAAGCCTTTTGAAACAGCGTTTAGATTTAACGTCTCCTGAAAGGAAAGGAAATCCACTCTAAAACAATGTAACACTGTTAAATAAAACGGCTATTGGCGCTGCACCTTGGATTCCTGGGTCCTTTTTGTTATTTGGTGGTGTATTTTTCTTATTCCCACGGATAACTGGCCAAATGGAAAATAATTCCGTGATCTAAAACATCAACGGTAAAGGTTTTGGTGTCAGCCCCTCAAAATCAGCAAGGGCTTCTTTTTTAGACCAACGTTCAACAATCATACAGGGAGAAATCCATCTTAGAAGAGGCCAACACCAATGCCTCCTCCCACAGTAGCCTCAGTAGACCAGAATACCACAAGACATGCTGTGTTTTGAGTAAGGGGGGGCAACAAAACTCTCGCTCTTTTCCCATTACTATCACTATCACCAACAACTGAATGCAACAAATTCAGACACATTCTCCGGGGGGTTGTCGAAAGACATTCTGGGAAAAGTAGGAAATCACAAACTGGAGTAGATAGTAGATAAGGTAGGTTGAGGGGAAAGTGGGTACACCACAAAAAATAAATTGCAACACTTCATCACAAAATAACTGCAGGAATGCTTTGAACATCACAGATTGATGATATATAACAGTGTTTTCCTTTGAGGCAGCTTGCATCATATCTGTGGTGGACTACGATTACTGGCTGATCTCAGATTTTTAATAAAAGGCCAATATAAGGAAATGGATTTATCACTCAAACCGTAGCATATAAAAGTGAGTGTGCATACAATATGTGTGTATTCCCAAGGGTGACCAAGCTTATAGCAACATTCCTCAGGTGGGTACTTTGCACTGGAGGTGCAAACTGAACTCAGAGAGATGCATGCTGGATTTTGGACCAAGTGATGCTCTGATGGTGCAATGTGCTGGCGGATGTGTTGGCGCTGGGCCTGCCTGGGGTTTTGTGTTTTTTTTTTTATTTGGGAAAACCTCCAGCTGGTCCAGTGTGTGGAATTACACCCCAGGATCCAAGCGGGGCAGGCTCACATAAAAGAAAACAGCTGTCAGACAATGAATTACTGTTCTGTGACCAGACAAGCGCCTTTCTGAGGAGGGGATGAGGAAGCTGGGAGGGTGTCAAGAATCACACACACACACACGCATGCGCACACACACTCACGTGCACATGTATTGTAGGCATGCTCACTTATGCATGAACACACACATATAAACGCAAAAAAAAAACGAGAGACCTATGATATTTTATACTTTCACCTCAGAGTAAAATCCCTCATGTCAACTTAAACTCCATAACTCCCTACCATGTCTAAACGGCTAATGGCAGCGTTCAGCGCTATAGTACGATACTCCTGAGGGGGGGAAAAAAGGATCTCAGACTTTCCAAAAACGTTGTTTTTCTAGCGAGGGCTCTGGAAGGTCTGTACGTCTCAGCAGTGTGGCTTTGCAGTGCAAACATAGCATATCCTCAGA
>OOFE01048903.1:0-18123 GCA_900323365.1 Monocentris japonica
TAAAACCACTGACAGGTGAAGTGAATAACATCGATTATCTCGTTACAATGGCACCTGTCAAGGGCTGGCCTGGACAGCTCAGTTGGTAGAGCATGAGACTCTCAGTCTCAGGGTCGTGGGTTCAATCCCCACACAGTGTAAAACTGTAAGTTGACTTTGGATAGAAGCTTCTGCTAAATGACTGTAATGTTGCTCTCTCCTAGTTACCCTCCACCAAGGAAACAGTGGAGGTGATGTGTTCCATCTCCATGGTTTTCTCAGAGATGTGGTGTCTGCAGTCTCACTTTTGGAAGACTCTTTGCTTGAACTGTTATCCTGTGTCTGAGTCATGCTCTTGAGTCCAGCCTTGTGTTTCCAGTCATAACACTGCAGGAATTCACATGAGGACTTCATATTGTGAGGATACTCCAGATTAAGGCAGTACATGGTGCCCATTAGCATAGCAAAACCAGTGGGCACATCTCTGAGGTCATGAAGAACAATCATCTCCTCTACCACCACAGCCACGTTGCCAAGCCAAGATTTCAAGAGGAAAAGCATCATGCAGGACGCCTTCATGTCCAATCAGGATTCCAACATGCATTCCCTTCATAATGACATCCAGGGTTTCACCATGAACCTAAAACAAATGGACAGATTTAATCCTAATTTACGTTTCATGTAATTCTAATAAATAGCATGCTATACAGTTGTGGTCAAGATATGGACACTAAAATGACTTTGGAAAGAGTTCAAATTGACCAGTGCCAATTTGGTGCAGAGCTTATTATTCATAATTTGGAGTATAAGAAGAAGAAAAAAACATGTATATCAACTCACTGCATTATCATAAATGCTCTTTAAAAATTACCTATCACTAGTTAATTTTTGAACTGATTTGAAAGATGTACTAAGCTTTCAATGAAAAGAGAGGTTCTGTGATATTGCCAACAAAAATGGACATGGCAAAAACGTTTACTTCAGTCACATTTAAAATGAATACCAGTGAATCCAGTATCATCAGTATCTTATCAATATGGAAGTATATTTTCTTACATCACACACCCTGATTATCTCAGAAGTATCCTCTGAAAAGAAACATGGAAGACCAGGTAGGGCAGCTGTTCTTCTGCTCTGGTTTGTGTCCTACATACAATTAGAGACAAGAGTGAGTGAATGCAATACTTAAACTAGAAATCCTTATTTCAGTACACATTGATAAGTTCATTTCTATACATACCTGACATTGCACAACACTGCTAAGGGTCGACCACCTGCTTGATGAAACAGCTGCTTTGTACAGCTCTAAGAGACTTGGCACCAAGGCATCTAGTCCATCCAGGAATGACTGCAGCAGATCTGTTTTGACTATTGTACTGAACTCTGCATTTATCTGAAATAGACACATAACAAACAGCACAGATGAGGGTAAGCAAATACAGAATTTCCTTGTTCTCTAGCATCCTGTGGACATCTCACTTGGCACTGGTTACCTGTCTCTCATTAAACAATGCAGGCCATCTGTCCATGACTACAGAGATGAGTGGCTCATCACCAATGATTTCCTTTCTTCCCTGAGAGAATGTTGCCATCATCAGTTCATCCAGGAGCTGCAAGTCTGGATCACACTTCTGCACCTCTAGAAGCATGGTCTTCCGATTCTCCTCTGATTCAACTTCACATTGTCCTTCAGGTGGATCTGGCAAATAGTGGACCGCTCCCTTCTTTGACTTCTTGACTGCCTTGCTGTTTGTCTGTCCCCTCTTTCTCATATTTACAAGAACTTCAGGGCATCCAGATGCCATCAACCTCTGACGGTAATTGCCCATCTTGAATTTCAAGCTGAATAACCAGCAATACCATCCTTTGGCAGAACCCAGCTCTCTGAGACAAGGGTGCTTTGCTACAAGAGCTGTGGCTACACTTTCATAATGTTCTTTACTTGGATAGGCAGTGATTTTGGATATCATATCAGCTAGTTTGTCCAGTATTTCACTCTTAACACCCTTGGGGACGACCATCACTGTTCCATCCTTGGCATAGGCATCATTTGCTGCGCTCAGCTGAAGTTCAAGATCATGGGAGAAAGCAGGAACAACTAAAGGATCAGGCCATTCCACTGATGAAGCACCACTTTGAGAACTCAAGCTTGCAGTATCTAATGTTGAGTCAGAAACTGGATCAGAAAATGTGAACAAAACTTTCAGTGTTGCTCGAACCACCTCAGCATCATGAACCACCTTTTTAAAGAAAGAATGTTTAGCCTCAAATCTTATTGTCCAAAATTAAATTAGGGGACCAAATTTTTGATTAGCACAGGATAATGTTCAAGATAATGATGTGTAGGGCACAATTTAGTACAAGGAAAAACCTTTTGGCTTGTAGGTAGCACAGGGTTTTTCACCCTCTGGAATGCGGTAACCAACCAACAGTTCTCATGTCCATTGCCACCTATAGTTCCCTTTTTTTGAATGTTTGTTTGTGTTGTCTGAGGTCTGTTAGTTTTGTCATAGAATTGAAAGGGAAATGTTGTTATTCCACAATTAAGGTCATTCACTGTAAAATACTTTTTAGCAATCAGATCTGAGAGGCATATGCAGAGTTCCACAGGTACAATTCCTTTGAATACATCATGCAGAAAATCAGGTGGAAATCCTTTCGCAGCATGAAAGTGGAAAGTCTGTTTAAAGGGCAGTCCTTCTTCGCACCATCAACACAAGACACATCAGTTTGCTTCAGCACATTAACAGCTTCATCAAACAATTCTGGTATTTTCAAAGTAAAAACCCCACTTCTGACACCATACTGCTGAATATCTACACGACTTGCCAAACAAAATCTGCAAAACTTGTCAACATTGAAAGACTCTTGGAATCCAGCAAGTGAGTGTGCACCCAAGTTGTCTGCAGATACATACAAAACTGTCCCTTTAACATTAGAGCCAAGACTCTGAACAAACACACCTTCTCTCTCGAGGAGCTCAAGATCCCTAATCAGAGGCTCTAGAACCTTGCTGTAACCATATTTGTTTATGTGCACAGTTTTGCACAACACTAGATAAATTGATGATAATGTTGATCAAAGTCTTATGGGTAAATTGGGTATCACCCAATATATACTGCAAACTTTGTGCTTCTTTTTTGAAGTACCGAACGGATTACAGACTTCAAAATTGTCAGTGTATAGTCCAAGAGCTATGCCTAATTCTTAGAGAGAAGTTTGTTTTCTTTAAAGTATTCTCCATCTTGAAATGAACTATAATGACCTTCATGTTGACTGGATCTCTCTAGTGTCTGAAGTATCTCACTCCTTTCTAACAGTTTACTCAACAAATCTAAAATAGGAACATAAACAAAAGTATGCTTTTTTTTTTCTTGTGCATTTAACACATATTCAACTGGTTCAATAACAGTAAAGTTCTTTCTATAAAATGACTGTCTTGTGTTCTCTGTGCCAAGAGGCCCCTCCCTTGAGACCAATTTGAGTGGGTTCAAAGTTTGTATTTTATCAGTTAATGAAGCTACAACAGAGGCATCAGCTATGCAATTATTGTCTTTCAAAACTTTATCAATGACTGTCTTTATATTTTGATGAGCAAATTCTCCAATGTCAAATAACTCATCAATTATTTCCTGTACTGCTGAATTTGATACATGTGTTTGCATGCGGAGAAATAGAAATCCCAACTGATTTTGAATGGCCTTTCCATTTTCAAGTTCAGGTACAGAATCAGATGCAAGTATATCTTCAGTGATTGCGACGTCTATGAGCAGTAAATGTCAACAGCACACTAGACTTAAAAAAGCAACCTGCAAAGGGACATTTAATAATTTCTCTGTTTTTCAAATGAGTCTTCAGATGAGCGAAGTATTTGTTAATTTCACTCGGCTCAGAGAATGTACACAAATCACAGGATAATTTGGTTACAATTTTATAAGCTTATTTTATGTCCTTTCAAATGATTTTTAAGTTCTGCTTGGGTTTGAAAAGTTTTCAAACAATCTTTGTGAATACAGATGAGGCCTGAACTCCTTCGATAATGCCCATGACGCTCTTTGTAGTGTTGGTAGTATTCCTCCTTGGCCATTAGTCGAGAATGCACAAAACTTACATTTCCACTTCATGAAAAGGACATGCTTGAAGAACTCTGTAAAGAGAAAAAACAAAAATGAATTACATGTTCTCTTCAAAATTCAGGTGACTCAAATGTTCTTAAACCTATCTGCATAGTCTATTTTATGCACATTTTAAGTTTTGCTGGGTTCTGGGAAATGGGATCAAAAATACTGTCACACAGGTAGGATAGGAATAGATAGATAGATCGATAGATAGATAGATAGATAGATAGATATTTTAAGTGTCTTAAAAGACATTTAAGTCATTAACCATCATTACAACATTTTAAAAATTAGTGGACTAATAGAAAAGTCAGACCGAAAATAAATGCACAGTTTGAATAATCCAGTTCATTTCCAATAAAAAAAAGGCCGTAAGCGGCTGTGGTGTATAGAGAGAGGGAGAGAGAGAGAGAAGCAGTGGTCAAGCGAGCTAGAGAATGAGAGAGGGAGCGGCGCTAGATAAAACAAAGTGAGGGCGTGAAATGTTATTTTCTGATTGTTTCATGGCAGTTCAAACAGAAATACAAATTCTCAAACACTCAGCAGATCTTCACCCTGTGCGTTTACTTAAAAGTAAAAATATGCCCCCCCCCACCCACTACAAATTACCTTGTTCTCTCTTAAGCTTTGAGATATTAAAAAAACATACCAGTAGACGGTTAAAAAGCAAGCAACAACTTTGGGTGGTGACACTTAATGTTAGCTAACTACTAAGTTAGCTAACGCTGGCTCGCAAGCGAACCTTTTGTTCGAAGGCAAACGATATGCTTTTTCCGCTCCAGTAACGTTATACACATTTAGATTCTAAATACACACCCACCAACTAAAATATCCAGACCCCAGTGGTGTATTAACGCTAAACTATTTTATCATTTGAGGCTTTGATATAACGTTACGCAATGAATTAGCAAAGATAAAACCGTGGTAATGCAGTCATATTCGCAGAGTGCGGTCACTGAATTTTTCCTTTTCACCAGGCAAGAAAGCTGCAATGTTATAAAATTTTTACAACACAAATTCAAAAGCACTATTAAAAAAATAATACAAACTCACCTCTTTGTCTTTGTGTAACTAAGTGGGAAACTTCATATACTCCAGTTTGCATTTGCACTCAGTCCGCCTCAACTTGTAGTCAGGTGCGACCCTCCGCTGCTGGAAGTAGTCCACTGTTGTTTTCTATAGTGTCAATATTTTATTCCCTGTGGATAACTGGTTAGCACCACGCTTCAATATTATTACCGTTTTATAGTAATAGTTCTGTCTTACTCAAAAATGGCGGCAACTTGTATTTCCTTGGCATCACCCCCCAGCTTCCCATTTCCCTTTTTTCAACTTATAACTTACAGACATGAGTTAAATGAATGTTGACAACCCGGACAAAACTCACAATTAGTCAAGACAATAGATCACTTTAAGTTTAACTTTTGAAAAATTATAAACTTGAGTTCAATATCCAAAACTTGTCATGACAAGTGGAGTTAAAGAGAAGAAATACGTTCACATAACTTAATGGGGCTATCATATTTTACAGTGTGGGCATATTGTAGTGCAATACTGCTACCCAGTTATAGTCATCCAATTCAACCTCATACCAGAATAGCAACTGAACAGCACGGTGAAGTGTTGGAAAGGGGTGTGACAATGGAGAAAGGAGAAAAGAGAGAGGAAGAAGGAGATAGAGACTGTCAAAGAAAAAAGAGAGAGGAAATATTGTGAGGAACAAAGATGGAGCTTTTTCTATTTGGGCTCCATTCTCCCCTCTCATCTTTCAAGGCACTGGGCTAATTCCTTCACTAAGCCGCACCTACCCCGAGGAGCAACTGAAGCATTCAATATGCACTCAATCCATTAGGAACTGAACTGCCTGCATTAGCGCCACACCAGAGAGGAGATTCAATTTCCATGGAGCTGAGGAGGGAAAGGCTGAAGACTCCCAGCGAATACAATAACAAATGCCCCCGAAATTAATAATTAAAGACAGACAGAGGCTGGGGGACTGCAGAAAAGTCAATACAATGAATAAAAACTATATCCCTGTCTTGGTTAGAGAACAGCGCCTTCAATACTTTCTCCCCTTTAACCGCCACATGCATTGCGCATTCCACCATGCCACAATCCTTTATCCTAAAGAAATATTGGGACTCGCGTATCGGTCAATAATGCAGTTTGTGCAAAAAAAAAAACAATATTGAAAATGTGACACATGGCTACCGTCTTTCTAAAAGCGAGATTATTGTTAGTAGCAGTCGGATGGCAAAGGCAGCATGGCAGTTAAAATTTCATCTCACCGCCAGGATTCGCAATAGTACCCTGAGCCTTTCTTGTCTTGCAATTTAGGATTTAACATGTCTTGAAGCGCCAGACACAACACTTGAAAAAAATTGCCTGCTTAAAATTTGTTCACCCAGGAGTGCCCCACTGTTTGTTTCAACCGAGCTGATGTGTTCCTGACTTATTTCGCTCTCGCAGCATAGATATTAACACAATGCGATGAGCACGAGCAGATTGCTCGGGGAGAATTCACAGGCCAAAAGGAGTATCCTAAAAGGATGTGTTCCTCGAACGGAGCACAAAGGCCGAGGAACAATGCTCAACCAATCCTGATACAAAGGCATGTAGATTGGCCCGGTCGGCTCTGGGGCCCAGCAGCACAATCTGGCAACCCTCCTGTGAAAGGTCTGCTCTGGCCAAGACAATGGCACACACACACATGCAAAAACACGTGCACATACACAAAATAAGTATGAGACGGGTGCTGAGCACCTGGTTGGATACAGAGGGAAGGATTGCTGGCATGAGAACACAGAGACAATTAAAGCCAACAATAGAACAATAGAGTCAAGGTGGGATGAGTTCCAGCCCACTATTAACCCTACAGGACACGGCACAGCCAAAACACTTCCAACAGCACTTCCTCCACTATATTGAGGCATGGGGGGGCAAATTCTGGTTCAAACCGTGGACATACTATGGACACAGCAGTAGTCTAAATGTAGTCTTTTTTTGGCAAGAAAGCATGAAACAAGTGCATGAGAAAAGTATGCAGGTATGAGTGAATCTGAAGACGTTGCTAAACTGAACCTTTATTCTGAAGGGCAAAATATGAAACATGGCGGTCTCATTTGTTGTCGAAATTACATCAACGCTACATTGAGGGGGACATGTCAGCCTGGGAGAAAGTAACTGGTAGTGATACAGAACCAGTGTTATAGGGCTTCCTGCTCTGTCCTCAACATGGAACGCTGCTGCTTGTTATTGTGGTTTGTATTTTTTTTTCTCAAAAAATGTCAGCACTTTCAGAAAACACAGTTACATGACAATAAAAGGTTAGATCCAGTCAGAGGAAAGCGATTAGGGAAGCCAAGAGAGTAAAAAGGTTAAAAAAATAATAACAGCTCATAGGCAATGCACACTCGACTAAAAGCAGTCCCTAATCTGCTTATAAAACCTTGAGTCTGACCTGACACTGTTGCTGCTTTGTTACATCCCAAGAGGGGCCTATGTCACGATAAATTCCTGAAAGTGTGTCAGGGAGGGAAACGGAAATGGGTGGGGGTGATTTGTTTATGGATAAAAATGGTTATATGGAGCTCGGAGCCCCCAAAAAACTGTGGCACCCCACAGTCTCAGCGCGTGTCCTCTTTCCCGACGTTGATTTATTCATGTATGTGTCGCACCAGGCCTCAAGGCATGGAGACGAGAAAGCAGGCCACAAACAGTCAGCCCTACTCTCCTTTCTCTCTCTCTCTCTCTTTAAGCCCGGAGAAATCAGGACTCCTGTGGTCGACTGTGAAGCCACAACTACTAGCTGGGCTTTGTGTGCCGCCCGGCTAAGCTACTCTTCTTGCACATAAGCATACGTTGTTAAAAAAAAATGCATCGGGGAAGAGATAAAGAATATTTCAATATTGGTCAGATAGGTTTTTATTTCTTGAGACGCTTTGATGTATGTAAGAAAAGGGAGAGGTTTCGATGTTTTGCTTTCGATGCATTGACCAGGTTCCAACGGATCGTTTCTGTCACTTATTTATTAAAACACAGACAGAGCACTGATGTTAAATAATTATTGACCTTTGTGAGGTGGAATGCACCACTAGGCCCTTTTCTTTTAGTCACCCATCTGATTCTGACGTGTTGGATTTGTGAAAGCAATGAGGTGAGAAACTGGAAAACAACAATGCCTTTCTTTCACCAATTCTTAAATGTAAAGAAAAGAGAGTTTTTTTGGGAGCATTTTGTCTTCATAGGACAGGTCAAAGTAGAGAGAGACAGGAGAGAGTAGGATGGCATGCGACAAAGCTCCTGGGCTGGGTTTGAATCCAGGGTGTCACGGTTACAAGGTATACGCCTTCGCCAACTGAGCCACCAAGATGCACTTACGATACTGCTGTTATATTTTGTCATTAAAAAGAGATGAAAGACATTAAATAACATTACCATTCCCCAATGCTTCTTTTACTGGATCATAGGCTTACCACAATATTTCTTAATCACAACCCAAAAAATAACATTGCATTGTTCCAGTATAAAGGTGCAAACTATTTGTGTCACATTGCTGGCAACAGAGAATGTCTCTTATGTTTTCCTTCATATGGAAAGGGAATGAACCTGAAAACCCCAATGCAACCAACCCCCTGGTTCTATCTACTGCTGGAACTGATGACCTATAGTCCGCTCCACTAGACCGATACAACTGATAGAGCTACAACCTCGCCGTCTGTCTCAACAGCAATAGGCTAATAAGACTTGCGCTTGATGGCCCTTAAATATATGAAACAATTACTCCAGGAGAGCCAGTGGCTGCCTTATTTGTCTGGCATAAACCTTGACCATAAATCCCAAACCCCCAACTCCCTGAGTAGTAGTGGATGAGGTATACCCTAGCTCTGCAGCCATGCTTTTAATCCTCAACTGCTAATTGTGTGTATCTAGCATTCTTCCTCTTATATGCTTCATCTACAGCTATTCCCCATGGCGCAGTAATTCCTGTGAAGGAAAACAGACCGCTGAATGTTGGACCAGGCTGCAGGTCAGATTTTAGATTTCTTGCAGGCAGAACAGAAATAATTGAGTTTAGTTAGACTTCAATGGGTGGAGCCAAATATTTTGCTTCAATAAAACTCCAATCAGCGGTGCAGGAAGTTGCCAGCATAAGTTCCCTTGAAGTTCCCAATCTTCGCCAACTTGTGCCATCATTCTTAACCAACTTGTTTTCTCCTTTGCATACAAAGCCAATTTGATGCACAGGGCTCTCTCTCCTAACGTTAAGGAATTGCTTTATCTTAGTTTACGCTCAATTGTCGCTGGCAGGCACTTCAACATGTGGTTATGCCACCAAGCGTATCGTCCTTGGGAAAGACTAATTTGGCATCTGGACAGGATTACGTCTGAGCGTCGCTGTGTCTGAGCACAGAGGACATGTGGGCTCTTCACTGAGGTTTATGGGGTGATGGCAACACATCATGGGTTGCTCTGTTATCTGTTAATGAATCCTAGATGCTTCCATAGTCCACATTTTTTCCCCGTAAAACTTCTGCCTCTACGCCTCGGTTCAATATCTACAGCTATGAGCCAGTAAATAAAGGGATGTGTGCTTGTCCTAAGAGTGGGGCATCCCAGCCCTCACGGCATTACAACCACAGGCTTGCTCTTTGTGCCAGTATACTGGGCCTTTATTGGCTAGTGCCACTGGCTAAGCACAGGATAACTGCGAAATAGTACACCCAGGAAGAGGGGTATTAACACGTAAATCCCTACACTGCACCTTCACTTCCCCTTTCTCTGTCGCTCTGTCACTTGCTTTCTTCTCTCACTTCCCTTTCTTTCTCCCCAGCCTCCACCTGTGACTGCCTGAGGCTACAGCTTTTTCAAATCCACACTTCCAATGCAGATTGCATGCCAAATGGGAGGGGTAGGGAAATAGAGAGGCGTCGGGGGTGACAAACAGGATTACATGCTGTTTGCACCTGGCTGTCCCCATTAGAGGCCTGATGACTGGGGAGGATCACATCCAGGATGCCACTTCAGCTCTCTCCACACAGATGAACTCTGGAAACTGGAGTGGCGGCAGTCATATATTAAGCTATGTTTAGACAGGCAGCTCAAATCCAATTTTTCCATATATCCACATAGATTCAGATATTTTTTTCATAAAGTCTGAACAGCAAAAAAAAACAATTGACATTGCATCTCTGAAAATGCAACTCAGTCTGACCACTCAAGTGGGGATTTGTTTTTCCTGTCACTCCCCCAACATGTATTTGACATCACGCATTGCAACAAGATGAGCAGAGAACAATAAACATGGAATAGAGCTAGTGAGAGAATACTGGTGTCATGCCTCCCATAAAAACAGCCCGAATGAGCTTTTTGCTGCACTCAGAAAACGCGTCATTACTATGACCAATGTTGTAATGGCAGCAAATCTACTGTAAATTACAACGTGAACAGTCAGCCTTAAAGATCAGATTTGAAAAACAAATTGGATTTGCCTGATGTCTGAAACCTTCCCTCTATATTTCTATTTCTAGAGGTAAGAGTCTCTTTTTTAGTCTCAGATGAAGGCTGAAACCTGCTCATCTCTCTCAATTTCTTTATATTTAGAAAGAAGAAAGATGGTTGATGAATCAACTTTATTTGGCACTAACACATGTATGCATGCAGTGAATTTGTTTCTTTGCGTACCTCTGACTAGATATACACACATCACCCCACACACATGCACTTTTCCAGGTCAGAGGACAGAGGACAGTGCGTCAGCTACTGGACAGTGCTCCTGGAGCAGTTAGGGGTTAAGTGCCTTGCTCAAGGGCACTTCGGCAGTGTTGGTGGGCACCGTAGCTGTGGCACCAGTCATTTTTCAATCACCAGCTCACAGCTGGAATACACCCCCCTGGCGGTGCCGGGGATTGAACCAGCGACCCGCCGGTGATGGGTCGGTCTCTCTAACTGCTAGGCCGGTTGCTGCCTCTACTTTATTCATGCCAGCGGAGATCATTTTGAGTAAATGTGAGCTGCATCCATATTTTACATGTCTACTGAGTCAGGTAAGTTATGTAGATTAGGTTTTAAAAGGAGAGGAGCATTTTCATCTCCCATCAGTGCTGCTGCTTTTGTGACATGGCCACTGTGCTCCAGAGCACAATGGATGTAAACACCGAAGGGGAGGAAATGGGTTTGATACGAGGACGAATGTCTCCATCAGCAGCATTGCATTTCATTACATAGATAATATGCATATCTAACACAGTAGCGACTGGTAATGTATAAACTTTTTTCTCTTTTTTTTTGGAAGGTTATTTTTATGGCATTTTTTGCTTTGATGTATATAGAATAAAGCAAGGAAGCAGCGGTTTTGCATCAAACTCACATGGTACGGGTCTAAGTAATCGATACGATGAGTTTAGAGACCTCAGGTTTATGTCACATAACAGAGAATGGCTTAGTTCAGACCATCAATAAAGAAATGCAGACAGAGGAGCAAAGGTTAAAAAGGAGAGTGTTTTTAAACTTGATTCACATTCATTATTTCTTTCACAGTGATTATTTCTAAAATATCTTTAGTAGGTTTATGAGAGGAATGCATATTCTTTCATACAATCATCTGTTGCGTCTGTGTTTCCATGAATATGAAGATACATCCCACCCAAAAGGCAACGTTTTTACCTAAATAACACTAAAATTAGAATTGCTACTGGATTGTATCAAATATTTCAAATACAGAAATATCCTGTAAGAAAAAAATCCACCTCTAAACAACAAAATTACAAATAAAAAATCCACCCTTTAACATTGGCATAAAAAAAAGCTATTAGCGATGTACCTAGTACATTTTGACACCGACATAATGTTAGCTAGTAACTTTGAAAAGCCTCCATTACTGGTGCGCTAACTTAGCTAGCTAGCTACTTAGCTTTCATTTCTGCCTTTTGTTAATTAAACTACTTTTTTCATAGCTCCTGTAACACAACGGCGTTAGTCGTGAATCTAGTACAAGCATCAATGAATTCCCCATACAGTTTAGGTTAGCTACATGCAATGGGCTCACTTTAATCAAAGCAACCTAAGATTTGGTCAATTTCTATAGCAACTGTTTAAGTGTATTGTTAAGAAAATAAACATTTACAGTCTGAGTACATTATTTTAACTGTTGTATCTGTTTTGGGACAGGTTGTTGTATTCTCTTTTCCTCTTAACCTGCACAGGCAAAGAATTCAACTGCAGACAACTCATAATTATGACTGTTCATCCTTTGTTAGTGATAGATGGCCGAAAGCTCTCCAAATTCCCTCATTTTCTGTTAAGCTCTGTCAAAGGTTTAAATCACGTGTTCAAAATGTTTTTAAAACCTTCATCTTGAAAGGAAGTAATTGGCCACCCTTTATAGCCCTGTATGCATGCCTACAAAATATTACATTTGGATGGAGCCTGTCAGACAAAATGCCATTTCCCTTCATTTCATATTTCAAATATTGTGTTTGTTCTTTATGTTGATTAAAAACAACATGGTTTTCTTATCAAATGGCTGTTTATTGACATACAGTAATGACAAATGGTTGCTAGGATAAGAGCACTGGGTGTGAACTGGGCTTTGTCGAGCTGCTGTCATTCCAGAGGACATCTCTGCCAGGTGGCTGAGTCCATGATGGGATGATGACATGATCCTTGGATCCCTGGAGAAAGAAATCATCATAGATCTTCATTCTCATAATCTTGCTGCCATCCAATTTTCCCTTCTCCTGTCGGTGGTTAAAAAAAGAGATAATGAAATCTGTAGTCCACCAATTTATGCTGCAATATTGAAGATATGATCAATATATTTTACTACACTTTATGACCCAACTTTGCAAATTAAAAAATCTAGAATCATAAAAAATGGAAGAGCAGGACAACACAGACAAAATAATTAGACCACGCCAAAGCTATACGTTACTATAATGAAGATGAGCTATGAGTAGATAATCTTGGAGCAATCTACAGTGTGAAATTCATATTTTGCATGCGTGTGGTGCCAGTAATTCACTTTGTTGCTGACATAACACCTACCCTGAAAAAGAATCTTACTTCTACTGCTGCTAGTTTCCACCATGATGACTAGCATAAATCACTCAGTCTTTCAGGATCCAGCTGATTTCTGATCAAAAGAATGAAAAAAATCAGTGTTCATATAACTTGGAAGCTCCTTTGTTCATGGCAGGGTTGGAGCTGACATTTAAATACAAGGATGAGTGAAATGATACAGCTATGCAACACTGACTTGAGTCTTGGTCAGTAAGAAAATCAACTAAAATATCAATTCTTAACAAAGTGTCTAAGTGCTGTGAAATAAATGCAACAAAACAATCGTATTAATCAACAGCGGCAAAAAGGAAAGGCTGTACTGCTGGCTCAGCAGAACAGATAATACTGCACCATTTAATAGCAATACTGTCAGAATAATACAAATGTACATACAAATAACAACACTGTGGGCTTGAATGTCCACTCAACTGTACAGCAAAGGCTAAGAATATCATTAACTTGAAAACAAAAGGACAATTGATATTGGTGGATTGACCCCTGTGATCAGTGACTGTTCACATTAGCATTAGCTCTCTTGTTTAGCTCTGCAGGCTGCAGTTTCACAGACTAAATAAATCAATCTTTGTACCACTTCCAAAAGCCACATACTGAATGTTAGCAAGCCTCTGTTATCAGCTCTCATTGTGACAGACTAATGTTGATCTGTAGATAAAGCCAGAGCTTAGCTTAGCTAGCTCACTAGCTAATCAGCTAGCTCCCGATAACAATAACGAAGTAACTCTATGGTTTAATTTTCTTAGCTGGAGGTTCATCTGTCTTCAACCTTAAGGTTTCATTAGTAAGCACTTGTTAAATTAACAAGTTGATTGTTCCCATCGGGTTCAGTCGGGTTTGAATTTCAAGTTCATTTTTTTATTATCCTTTAACTTATATTTCAGGCGAGTATAATTTAGTGCAACAGAAAGGAAAGTCAGACATTTGGAAAAACTTTGAAGTGGAATTTACACTTAACATTTGGAGTGGATTTGATTGATTTCAGGCCCGAATTAAGCTCTAATCCACCTCAACAAATAGAGAGATGCATAATACAGTAGATGAACTCTTGAACGCAAAAATAGTCAATATTAACGCTGTACATAGGACCATTATTTTATGCCCCTATTCATTTTCACATTAGATTGATTCACTTGTGTCCCGGTGACCGACATGCACAGCTTGAGACCTGCCCTAATAAACTTTAAGATTGAGCAGAAAGTGTGTTCACTGGTTTTACTCTGATTATGACCTTAACCTGATGAAGATACTCAAATAAAGGCATTTACATGACAAGTTCAACAGCTGAAGTAGCAATAAGATCAAATTATTAGCGTGCATGTGAACAGAATCAATGCACAGCGTAGCTAGGTATTGGACTGGACTTCAATATTTGGTCATTTGCCTCCAACAATCCATGCCACCTGTGTCTCCCCATCCATTCTCCGCTCAAAAGTCAATATCTAGCCCTCTTCTTTCCAAATGAGTGCACACACGACACTGCGAGCTGCTCTTCCTTCTCAAGCTCCATTTCAGCACCAGCCACGTTTCACATTTGTTTTCCTGAGACGGCAGGGCGTCGAGATCACCCGACGACCAAATCCAAGTGAAGAATCTTTTAATCTGCGCTTCCCCCCACCCCATCGGTGCTGCATCCTTTTGCTTTGCCACTGCGTCGACGAGAAAACTACAGGAAATGGCTATTAATGAGAGTAGTACAGAGATCTTATGCTTTATTAGTCATTTAGTTTGTGCCCAGCTTTCCTCAGTTAAGGGTAAATACCTTGCTTAAGGCTGCATCAATAGCATTTGTTGAGGAAGGTGAAAGCTTTACTTCCCTTGCCCGGATTTTCAAAGCAATGACCTTCCAGTTACAGCTTACACATTCCAGTCATACATTTAAACTATTTCCTTCAAATATTAAGGTCTGAGAGAAGAGCTTGCTTACAGATTCATGTCCAGGGCCAAATTCTTTGTAATGGGATGTTTTCCTTCACCTAATTCAACCTTGCGCAACCAATGCATGAATGCAAGACTTTTTTTTTTACATCAAGGTTTCTCTTTACTCAACATATAATTGTGAATTAGTTTATGCTTAAATCTTTTGAAATATTTTGTCTTGACTCTATTGGTTTGGCTGTATTACATTATCCTGGTCTTCAAATGAACTGCCAAATGATGCAACTAAAATCTGCCATGACCTTGGCCAGCTAAAAGTTTATTCATAGTTATTCTGCACCAAATAATGCATTTGTTTGAATTGTAATTTCATGATGAAGAAATAATAATAATAATAATAATAATAATACATCACATTTATATAGCGCTTTTCATAGTACCCAAAGACGCTTTACAGTGAAAAACAACAGCAAATAAAATACATTTTATAAGATAGTCAGTTAGCAGGCTTTGTTTCACTCAATTGTAAGAAAGACAATCAGGATTTAATACCTGAAAATGTTAAAATATAATGCACTATACCATATAGACTCCTTCCATAGTGAAAAAATTCATAGTTGTCTAACAGGAACTGTACAACTAACTGTATAGTCCATTTAAACAACAAATCTGTAACTTCTTACAGCATAAAAAATTAAATGCTGATAATGATTCTAATTATTTATTATTAGATTGATTGACTAAAATGAGGGTGTAAGGTCATTTGCTATGTTTTGCGTATACACCAATGGCAACTGTTCTTGTAGATAGCAAGATCACCATCATCTTTATAGCTTCAGTCAGAGGATTTCTCTCTCTTGTGTAAAGCACTGTATGACTTGCAGATGAACATGATGAAAAACATATTAGAACTAATTTGTTCCACTGTTACCAATATTACCATCATATTGTCCATTCAAGCTAAAAGAACTTCCCTTGAACTTCCAAACTGTGTTACGTGACAATGAAAACAGAACACACATACAAACATCTCGCTTCCTTTTGAACTGCTACATTTTGGATAAGGATTAGCAGCCACGTAGCCTGCTGCCAGTACTTTTAACAATAGATAAAACAGATTGATTTCTGCGGTAGAGCTCAGGGTTCCTACGCAGTGTGGAAAAGTATGGAATTTGATTTTAGTAATTACCAGGTCTGGATAAGTATGGAAAAAAGAAAAGAGAGTATGGAAAAATATTTGTGTTTCCAGACTATTGCCCCTATTCTGTTTTCTAAAATATAAAATTCAGAATTCCTCAAAATAAATTGATCATACAAGCAGAATGTTTTTCATGGCGTTTGGAGCAGGCAGCAAAATGTTTACCACTGTGTGAGAGAGTGCAGGCCAGAGCAAGCTTGATGTCATCGAAAGCAAAGCAAGAAGTATGGCGTGCGACTGAACGCACACTCCTACGCAGAGCTGCCTCTACGCCTGTACATCACAGCCTGCAAAACAGCTCTGCCTCAAGTGCCTTATAACTGTACCAAATCTGGACATCTACGACCAAATTAGTTTGAAAGAAATATCTTTGAATTGCATATATACATAGCATCACAAATAACCAAATAAAATGTAATTATTTAACTTTTTTCAACTCATTTTCGGTTCTTATTTATAAAAGAGACTAAAAAATATGGGGTGAACAATAATATAATATTATTTATTCAATATGTTAAGGGAATATAATACGAGTATAGGTAGCACCGGTTAGTTTACTTGCTCTTTGGGCAGAGATGTTTGACAGTGGAACGTCGTCCAACTTTCTGCGTAGGAGTGTGGACTGAACGGCCACAATGGGTAAATGCAAGTTTTCCGAGTGCTGGCTTGACAATCCTGAATATAAAGCCTGGTTGGCTAAGGATTGGTTGGCTGGGAAAAGAAAGCTAGATGCAAACTTTGTGTAAAATCGTTCGACATCTCCAAGATGGGGGAGGCGGCAATTGTAAGCCGTATGCAAGGGCAAAAGCACTGTAGTCTTGTCACAGCATCCTCTGCACCCAGAGTCACGATCTTTTTGGCCCAACCCAACGAGAGACCAAGACCGACCACGCCAGGTAATGAACCCGCAAACGCACCGAATGATGAGTGGTAAGAATTTGAACTAGTCAGTCTAGCCTTCAAATGACTAGCTAACGTTAGCTGGAAGTCTAGAAAGCTGACGAACTGAAGCTAACGTCAGCTAAGCACCACAGTACCGCACCCAGATAATGATTTGAATGCATGGGTCTGTTAGCTGCCTATATAGTGTCAGTGAGTAAGTTACATGGCATGGTTTAATTTTTAGCATCAGCCACTTCTGCAGTGGCTGGCGAGCTTACGAACCAAATGATCTAGCTGAAGTGAAGGCTCTTAATTTGTAGTGCTATATCACCACCCTTTGACGTCAATGTGTTATAACTACAGGGCTTATCTGCACTACACGTATGTGGGTCAAAGCGAAATAAGAGGGAATTCAGTCTATCAGTTTAAGTGAACAGAGTGGACTGCGCTCTTTTGGGACTTGGAGCAATACAGTTTCAAATGTTTACATCCTCAAATGAATTATGTTGAACTGGCCATGAGTGCTGTTAGTTTTGTTAACTTGCACAAACAATTAAATGCATGAGTCAATATAAACATTTTAAATCATAATTGTTGGATGTGAAGCTATTACGTAGTTAAGTTTTTTTTTTATGTTTGTACTCCACCAAATGAGCCAAATTTGTTCTTCTTTTTTAGTGTCACAGCTGCAGCTACATCCAGTAGCTCAATGAGGACCTTTGTGAGTGGGCCAGAGGTTCTGTCTGCGGAAGTGTACTGGGCGCTCGATGTCATGGAGAAGCATGGCTCCTTCAACAGCTGTACTGGGAAGGGTGACCTTTTTCGGCTTGTGTTTCCAGACAATAACATTGCCTCCAAGTTCACCTGTGGGGATCACAAAGCAGCTTACCTGGCAACCTTTGGTATTGCACCACATTTCTCATCACTACTTTTGTCAAAAGTGAAATCTGCTAGTGACTACGTTCTACTTTTTGACGAGAGTTTGAACTGCCC
>OOFE01048904.1:0-23669 GCA_900323365.1 Monocentris japonica
TACCAGAATGCATAGTGCCTACTGTGAAGTTTGGTGGAGGAGGGATAATGGTCTGGGGCTGTTTTTCAGGGTTTGGGCTTGGCCCCTTAGTTCCAGTGAAGGGTAATCTTAATGCTACAGGATACGAAGGCATTAGCCAATTGGGTGCTTCCAACTTTGTGGCAACAGTTTGGGGAAGGCCCTTTGCTGTTCCAGCATGACTGTGCCCCTGTGCACAAAGCGTGGTCCATAAAGACATGGTTAGACGAGTTTGGTGTGGAGGAACTCGATTGGCCTGCACAGAGCCCTGACCTCAACCCCACCCCAACCCCTTTGGGAGGAATTAGAACGCCGATTGCGAGCCAGGCCTTCTCGTCCAACATCACTGCCTGACCTCACAAATGCTCTTTTGGCTGAATGGGCACAAATCTCCACAGACACACTCCAAAAGCTTGTGGAAAGCCTTCCCAGAAGAGTGGCGGCTGTTATAGCTGCAAAGGGGGGTCCAGCTCCATATTAATGCCCATGGTTTTAGAATGGGATGTCCAGCAAGCGCATATAGGTGTGATGGTCAGGTGTCCGCTGACTTTTGGCCATATAGTATATATGAGAGGCGCTCTTTAAGGAAGCCAACAAGAGTAATTAAGCCTATTATAGGAGACAGCCATATACCAGCGGTATATAGCCATGTTAGCAATAGTAATGCTTACTAGCATTAAACAATTCTCTCATCTCAAGCATTCCAACAGCTAAAAGCATTTTTTCATTTTCATTTATATTTTTCAACATAGTCTCTAAAGTTTAAACTGGCTAATGAAGTTTCAATAACTAGTTCAATTGAGTAGAGGAAAACTATAGATGCATTTAATGTAAAGTTAAAGTACAGACCTGGTCAATCTCAATAAGTTGAGCATTAGCACCAGGCCATTCAATGGCCACCTTCACAATGTCAGATGGGGGTGGCATGGCTGTCCTGTCGTAGCACCCTATGGGAGAAAAAACCCATTTAATTTCAAGTATATTTGATTTCCAAGAATAGTCTAAGATAACTTCCTCTGTTGGTCAAGATTTGGCGTCATAATCATAATCATGACACCACTTTTCAAAACACATTTTTACTGGAACATTGCATTGCCCTGTGACCCTGAAAATTAATCCCATTAACCTGGAAATTTGGTAGCACTGGCACGACTGCATACAATTGTCTTAGCAGGCATGGTATTTCATTGCTGGAACTAAAAAAGTTGTACGATCTACAATATTAAATAGAAGCTTTAATTCATTCAACTCAATGCTTTCCTAATTTCACACGTATACTTCAAGTTGGTTAGACCCCAGTCCAGTAACAATAATTGAAAGTTTTACATTTTCAAACTGATCCTTGGTTTACTTCAGCACAACATGAACTGTAGGCTATACATCACCTAATGGAGAAGTGGTGAGTGGGTCAATCACTCTCACAGCTGTGCTGTATATACCACTGTGTCAGCTCCCCTGCGTAAACAAGAATCCACACATTGATTATGTCAGTGCAAAGCTTTGGTCAGCAGCTCAGTGTCACACAAGTAGAAAAGTGAGTGGTAGAGATCTACTACTGTATGATTACACAGAGACATGACACCATATTATGTAATGCTATATTGCCTAGTGTATTACTTGTTGCAGGAAATACTATTGACAATGATACATAATCTTACAAATTATACTTCATTTATATAATTTGTTTTTGTTTAATAATGAAGAACAAGGGCATTAAAATGAAGAGGCATCATGCAATACTTGCAAGGCACAGCGCCTTCCAGACTGTGAGCTAGCAAGTTGGCAACCTTGCAATTATTGCTATACTAGTGCCACAGAAAATCAAACCGAAGCCTGCCAAAAACAACACTTTACATTTATAAGCCAACAGAGGAAAAGGCAATAAGAAATTTGGCCTTTTTTCAAGCTTTTCTAACACAAAATACAACAGTATCCAACTCCGGCCATGGAGCTTTGCCCTTTGTTAAAACCCCATCCTTCAATAAAAATTGCTTTCTGAGTAAAATTTTATTAAAATTACTGAAATGAATGTATTGACATGAAACATTGAAACGACTACATTGCCATAGTTGTTTACAAAAGGTAAAATGTATACATTCAGACCACGCTGATTTTGGACTATTTTAATGAAAAAAATGTTTCAGTGTTTTTAATTGAAAATTTATAATTTAGCATTATTGTTATTAGTCATCATACAGCTTCTGAACTGAACATATGTAAAACGTTAAAAAGCCAGTAAAGGCACCTCAGATACTGCAGAAAACATTTTGCATGTAAGTTTATGTGCAATGGTATTGTTATGATACCTTTAGTTATGTTACTTTTAAATTGGTTAGAATTTAGATTGATATGGGGGGGAACAATAATTCACTTGCCCAGTATGTGAGTGTAGCTAATGTCATATTAGCACAGCATTACATGAATGCTGGCTAACAGCACTAGGAATTTGCTAGCGAATATCAGCTGGAACTTCATGTTGGAAAAGGGGATTAAATTAACATTACAACTAATGTAGTACTAGACAGCATAGGACACATGTCCTGTGGTCACTGGTCACCTGCTAGGTAATACACATATATTCAATTGATTTGTCAGAATTGAGTCAATTCTACCTGGTATGGCCATTTGGTTATTGGCCACCTTAGTTATTGCATCACCTTTACAATAAGGGCGGTTACAAGGAGGCTATTTAAAAAGGTAAAGAAAGGGATGAAATGGCTCTAACCTCTATTCATATGTTGTCCTAATATGGTCCTTTTAAGGCGTTAGCTCACTCTTCAAAAGACTTACTGTCCGCCATTCGGTCTTTTGGTTACTCTGCCTTGTACTCTCTCTCCTCTCTGCTCCCTTTTTTCTGATTATTTCCTCTCCTCTTTTGTCTTCTGCTTCCTAACAATCAAGAGATTAGAAATGGGATCTATCAAATCATACTTTTGGAGTTCATGCATCTCATGTTAATTCAGGATTGAAATAATCAAATATTTCTGTATGTGTAAAAAGAAAAGAAAGTAAAGCCAGAACTATCATTAGGCCCTTATTTGAGCTGAAGCTTCAGAGCTACATAATATTTAGAAATGTTGCTGAACACTCCTCACCCGATTCCTTTAGTCTGTGTAATCTCCTCTGCTGCAGTTTCTCCCTCCTGAGCTACTTATCTGTCAGAAAACGATCAATACGCATGATTGTGATACAAAAGAAAATAATTTCCTTTGCAGAAATATTGCCCTTTAGATCCTTTAGATTATTACCATTCAAATACTATTAGCCTACTGAAATAGCTCTGGAAATAGTTTGGCCTTCAACTGCAAGTTGGGAGCAGCACAATAAATCAGTTGCAGCAACTTTGCTTTAATGAAAAATGCAGAAAACCCATAGCAAACCATTAGAAAGTTAAAGTTCCAGTGCAACACACACATACCATGATTGAGTGTAGCCTTGTCTGCATAGTAACCTAGTGGGCATTGGGAACTTAGTGGGCGTTGGGACTACTGTTATGTCGCTTTTCATCCCATTTGTGTTCTCAAGATGTTTTGTTAGTTCGTACTGTACAATAGCCGTGGCTTAGTTTGCATCTTAGAAAATGGAGTGTACAAAACACCTGGTGGAGATTGCGACACCCCCTGCCTAATGTAGCTTGCTTTCTTTTTGACATTTGTACTGACAAGTTTTGTTTTTCCAATCGTGGTGAACCACAGCATGTAGAGCTTGAAAAAGTCAAAGTGCCTTTCTGTTATGGAGTAAAACCATACATGACCTAATACACAACAACGCCACTCTGGCATGAACAAAGCGGAAGATTACCACAAGATCCACAAGATTTGTTCATACTTGAGAATGAATTTATTAAAAATGAATAATGGAATGAGATCTTTATGAGATCTTTATAGCTGCATTGGACAAGTTTTTTTATGAAACATGCACCTGTCTCATCAGTCTAAATCACGAAATGGGGCTGCAACATAGAAAAGCATCTGATCCTTACTGATTAAGAGGCTGTAGATTTGCCCTATTAATTAACTTCCCAAACCTGAAGGGGTTTTATTTGGGTTTTAACCCTGTTGTTATGTCTATTATTCTTATGCCGTGGCTCAAATTGCCGTGAGCTGGAATGAGCTAAAACCATGAAACTTGGCCCAATAACTGGAAATGATGTGCAAACATCTCCTCCTAAACCGTAGGTCCGATTGCTACCAAATTTTCTGTGGATCATTATTGGACCAAGCTTATCAAAAGATGCATAAAGCTTGTTGATATCTTATTTAGTTTTCAAGATATTGACCAATGAACTTCAAAAAGGGCGTGGCTCAGCACATAAATAGACCAAAGTCAACAACCCTTGGGCCAATCATCACAAAACTTGCAGGATATCTCCACATAAGTACCTGAAACATACCCTGAAAGTTTCATTCACATCAACCACTTGCTACAAATGCAAAAAATGGGCGTGGCATAACACAAATCAGACTATAAATCAGAAATTGTTTGTCCAATCATTACAAAACTCACAGGATATGTTTCATAACAATGTTGAACCACATGTGTAAAACTATTTTGAAATCACGCAATAGAGGGCGCAACCAGTTCCAAACATATGCATGGGCCTGGCGCAAATATGGCCAGAAATCAATGACAGTTTGTCCAAACATCACCAAACTTGGAGGATATTTTTAATTAAGCTGTTGAAACATGTCCCCAAAATGTTTTCAAAATTGACCAATAGGGGGTGACGGCATTGCTGAACAAGGGAGTGGGCCTGGCACATATTTGTGATAACTTTTTTGTATTTGTGAAAATTGAAAAAGGGCGATTTCTGATTTTTCTCCATCCAGACCACATTGGACCAGGTCCAGATCAAAAACCACTATACTTACACTGGTCAAATCTGGACTAGATTATCCCAGACAGGCTGAAGATTCTTTAAAACAGTTTCAGATTTGTTAAACCGCAAAAGGGTTTGAACCCGCAAATAGCCGCTTGCGGCTATATTTATTATTATTATTGTTGTTGTTGCTTCAGGTATAGCCTCTGGCAGGAAATGTTCTCTGTGTCAGAAAGTGACAAATCGACACTCAAAACAGCAGCGAGTGAGACTCACCAACGATGGCTGAATCTGCTGCCGCAAGATTTTCTTCAATCATTTCTGGATATTGCAGTCCTCAAACTTCAAAAACTCGCTACCATTAGGGAATACTAACATGCATAATTACCTAATGCAGCTTTGAAACAAAGTAAGAATTATTCACACAAAACTCTAAATAACCGCTGTAATGACACATATTTTGCTATGAAAAGAGAATTGCTCTGAAATATTGGACATTAATTGGAGAAATGACAACATAACAGGGGCAAATCTTTGGCTAGAGAAAGACCACACTGTCTTCTAACTTGAACAGGGTGTGCAAAACTGCCTGACAGACTCCATTGGTGACAGAAAAACAAGACTGCTGTTCTCTGATTGGCTCTTTGCATTTGGGGAGCATTCAGGGGACAAAACACTCTGATAGGCTTACAGCGACTCATCTGAATAGAAATTCTAATAATTCCCCAGAAGTTATGGGTGAATTAACCGAAGCAGCTCATCTTCAGTCTTAACCAAACGCTGCCCCCCCGCCCTTAAGATTTCTTACCAGATCAGTGCGTGTGACTGCAGCAGTCATTCTGAAGCCAAGCTTGTGTGTTTGTCTGATTCTGAAAATATGTTAGCTTGCCAGTTTACATCAACATTGCCTCCACCATCTGACAGTGTTCTCCCTTGATCACTCTTAATATGTTGGATGTTGTTGTCGACAGAAGTTTATCCATTACAACTGCATCATTACATTGCAGTGTTGCTTGCATTGGATTTTTTCTATGTGTTGATAATGCGCGTATGAGCTAAACCACATATTGTTTTACCCCGTTTTTTTTGCTAGTTCTCTGTGAAGTTTTCACCATGAAAACATTTTAACCAAAGTTGAAATGACAATTTCTGCTGTAGTGCTATAAATGATAAGTATGCCTGATCAGTGTCATCTCAAAAAATTTGAACCAGGATCTTTGCGTAGAATTCTTTGCATAGCTGGCAGCAACAGGGATTAATACAAACAGAGGTGAAGGATGCAATTTAGATCAGCCACTACAAATTAAGGTGAATTCTGTAAATTGAACTGGGTGAAAACAATTGTAGGGTGTAGGGTTGGGCAGTATCCAGATATTATTGCATAGTGGTTTTGGTGTCGGTACCTCAGAATCAAAGAAAAAGGGCTTCTTTCTAGAGCCACCACGTTCAACAATCATACAGGTAGAAATCCATCGTAGAAGAAGCAGAGATACCGATTTCTCCACCGACAGTAGCCTCAATAGTCCATAATGCAATACACAATACACATACAAGACATGTTGCACTTTGAGTAAGCCGAAAAACTCTCGCTATTGTTCTCTCCACAAACATGATTAACCCAGAGGTGATTGGAACAAGTTCAGAAATGTTCTCTGAGGGTTGTCGAAAGGCATTCTTGGAAATGTAGGAAATCACCAACTGAAGTAGAAGTAGACAAGGCAGGTTATGTATGGGCCAGAAAGAGAGTTTTCAAAAGCAAGAAATCTCAGCACCTGGCAAAGTAAATATTGAGTCATGATATTCATATTTTTCAATCAACCCATCAACCCCAGTAGGATATATTATGGTCATTTTGTGTTATGGGGCAATAAAAATCTTACTTAATGCACCTGTTAAAAGATGGCTACTGCAGCTATTTGGCAGCTCTTCAAGTGAGGTTCAAGATACCTGCTATACCTGCTATACCTGAAGGCTGCGTCAGGTATCGCAGCCTATATTAGACTGTTTCATGTGTTTGTTTTCTGTTGGAGTAAAACTCGGCCAGAGCTACATTATCTTTGAAGATAATGTAAGCTAAGTTTAAAGCGTAGCTAGACTCTCGGTCACTGCGCTAGAGATAGAAGCACGTTCGTTAGGCACTGCCAAAGGCTAAAATAACTAAAAGATAACTTACATAACATTGTGATTCAACCTAAAATATGGAAACCGATGGTAAAATAAAATTACTGCTATTATCTGTGTTGAGTGTGGTATGAAATCTCTATACGACGCTGAAGTTAGCTTCTGATTCGGCAGTTAAGGGGAAACTTAACTTACATTGCTGAGCTACGATCCTCCATTTTTTGCACCTCTTACTGTTGTGAAAGTGTGTTAGACATTTTAGGTAAAGCCTTAATGCTGTCTGAAACCCACTTTCAAATTTGTGAAAATGCAATCAGGGGAGATTTCACTGCTTTTTTCACATCTAAACCACATTGGACCAGGTCCAGATCAAAAACCACTATACCTACACTTGTCAAATCTGGACTAGATTATCCCAGAGAGGCCAAAGATTCTTTAAAACACAGTTTCAGATTTGTGAAACCTTTATTCTATTTGTGAAAATGCAATAAGGGGAGATTTCACTGCTTTTTTCACATCTAGACCACATTGGACCAGGTCCGGATCAAAAATAGTGGGTTTGAATGGGGAATTTATTTCCAGAACCAGTGTGACGTCAGAGTCCTAAAGCCCATCACCTCAGCTGTACTGCCACCTGTGTGCCGGGTAGCTGAACTGGGAAGTTTTATTCAGAGACCATTGTTTTAGTCGGGGAATAGTTTTAGCGACAGACTACGGACTAAGCTCCACAGCTGCAGCAGTCAACGCGCTGTTCTTTAGCTGCATCTACAATGGTAGCATAGCAACAACTGCGAAGTAGCCGGCTTTCTGTGTTCGCCGCTTCAGTTAAAAACTCCCTCCTTCTCTCCCCCACTACCGCTTCCTTTTCACCATGCCCCGGATGTTTCTGACGCCATCTTACTTGTCTCAGTAAAGTGGGAGACAAGATGAACTGTTTTTTTTTTGTTTTTAAAACACCTGGCTTAGGCGGAGGTACACGTGTATTTGTTCCGCAGCGACTAACTTCCATGACAGTTGCCATGTAAGTTGCCACTGAAGCGCTGATTAGGGATCAGCTTCCCCGCCCCCTTTCCCCAACCTCACCGATCACAGGAGAAACTGCACAACTGACCCCAGATCTTTCCTCGTAGTGCAGCTTCACCCCACTATACTGATGGCCCAATCAAATGGCATGCATGATGCTTAATGGGAGGTGACTGCTTCATCAGTGGAGAAAAAACAAGTTTGGCAGTGATCCCCTTCCATTTTCCGATAGAAAAATCAAAAGCCCCACTTAAATGTCCTTTACCTGAAACACGATGACTTTTATGTTGGGAGACGCTTAATAAAACCTCATTTTAGGAACCATTAGTAGGCATGATCCTAACATCACAGACATCTGCTGCCCCCGCCATTCCCATAGCCGCGAATACACGCTCCTTGTTGCAGCAGCAGGCTTAATTCAAGTTAGGAAGAGAGTTGAAGGCTTTCCTATTGATAGCTATAATAAGAGATCCATCAGACTAGACGGACCAGCAGCTCGGAGACTAGGATGCATCTGCGGCATTTGACTGCAACCTTGAAATCTAAACACCCCAATTAAATCTGAACTCCTCACAATCTCAGCAGCATCGTACAATGGCTAACGCGTACAATACCGCTTTGTATTAAGTGCTAAGGAGATTCACCCTGAGTCTCCGACCCTGTCTACAAGTAACGCCAAGCAGCACACTCGCTTGCTCGTAGAGTCAACACTGCGTTATTCCCCTTAAAGCTAATGCTGGCTAACGTCATTTATACATGCGATAGACACCCAGTCAGTCTGCAACCATGCAGCCCGTTTCTCGTTCAATTTTCAAATGATGCCCTGACGCATTTTATGAAGAACCCGTGGGCTTACTGGATTTCTTTTGAACCGTTACCCGATCAACGGAAGGCTTTTGACCCCTTAATGTCGTTTCTCTACGTTACTCACCCTGTAGCTGGGCCATCGATGATGCTTTAGGAGTCCCCCTTCCAATGAAATACTTTGGGAAATAGGATACGATTCCACGCCTTGTAGGCGGGACACAAGGTACATGTCACTGTCTGCAAATGAGGCAGGCCCTCATCAATATTTGGAGCCGACTTTGACTCTTCAGCTGCGTGTAGTTGTATAAACCGCTTCGTCTGTTCGTGTATTTGACATATAGTTACTCAACATTACATTTGATTTGTGGATATTGTTTCCCCATTAGATGGCGTATGAAGTTGCGGAAGGGCGTGAAGCATGTAATAAAAAGTCCCCGTCTCTGCTGTTATACATAGGCCTATGTGACTTATTTGAAATTAACTTACAAATGTAGCTTTAAATTAAAATTTTCTGTGTGCAAAAACCGTTGTTTGTGTTTGATTTTTGCACTGTGGATATTTAATGCTCCAAAAATATTTACGATTGCCAAGGTTTCTCAGTACCAGTAAAATGAAAACAATGTGATAAATCATGTTATTTTTTTAGTCCATTTCTCTTCGTCAGGTAGTGATGCTGTAGTATACCAAAACATGGCTTGTTAGCAATCCTAAATTTAACTCATTAGTAGCAGATAACAGCAAACTAGCCGGTTACCCACTACAATTGTCTTTTTACATTCTGAAATGTAGCCCTAAACCTGCAAACATGAAAGGGCCATGTGCGGCGATCCCCATCTTTAAGAGAACCATTTTTCTCACCCCAGGTTAACCATACTGCATTTATCTTTTTTCCTCCTAAAATAGTCAATAAATGGGCCTAAATGCACACTACAGGCACACAATGATAAAGTGCCACATTCACTGCACAACACATTTTTATTTGAACACAGACAACAGGTGTACAGGAAAAATATCCACAACCTGAACTGAGTAGAGAACACTGGCTCACCTCATGAGATGGTTGCTGGTGGAACTGAAGGGGAAAGCAGCCTACAACTGTACTTGGATTCACTGAGGAAACAACTTTTGGAAATTGCTGAATGGATTTAGATAAGTTACATTTCATGCATGACATCAAAAAATAGTTTTTCCTGACATGACAGAAATATCAACAAACACTGACACACCCAATCTTCGGTTTGGCAAGCAAAGCAGATGTTCTGAGAAATTAAGGGTCAAAATAAGATAAAGGTGCTTAAATAAACTGCACTCCTGTCTATCAAAAATCATCTGCTAAGAACTATTGGATGCAATTAGCTTCACACCAAGTTCTGCAATTCATCCATGAGCTCATTCACAAATTTCAAACAAGCGACTTTAAATTTTCACTTTTCTTTAAACTGTGTGATGTCACAGCACCGAGTTTTCCATTCATTTGCAGGTATTTGACATGTCTTACATCACGCCAGCATAAAATAAAATATACAAATTTAAAAAGCTGAAACAAAAAAAATGTCATTGAAAAGCATCAGAAATACAGGGAAAGCTGAGAGCAACAGTACATCCTTTGACATTTTATCTTAGATGGTTATTTAATGAGCACACACGTACACCTCATTGTATCGTACACACAAGCAAACAGTCAAAAAAGCAAATCAAAAGCAAATGGACATCAGCATCAACAGAAAGACAGACAGCTCTTTAAGGCTTGTAACACGATATCGATGTATAGGAGAGCACACGACTGCAGAGGGTGAACTACACAAACGTTGCACAAGTAGCTATCGGTTACTCCGGTTTACGTCATCACATCATCAATTGGTGTAGAAAACATGCAAATGCTTTAGACCCAGCTTTGTTTGTCATTTTGCGTAAGCACACTTCTTTCAATCAAGACATTACATGCCACACCATATCAAGCCTGCAGGAGTAAGGCCTACACCAAAACAATGCCGAAGGGGATAAAAAAAAAAAAAAAAAAAAACACAACAAATCACATTTTCACCACTGTGTACTCAATGAGATGAAGTGAACTTAACACTTCTGGATGGAGGTAGGAAATGAACATGGAATGAAGATGAAGTAAGAGTAAGGTCATTTATCTTCCACCAGATAGTCTACTGGAGTGTCATTTTTATGTTTTAAGGCCCAATTAGGAACCTCTACAAAACAATAGTAACAAGTACTACAACACGTAATTGTATGAATGGTGATAAAATAGCCATATCGAGATACTGCTCCATGTGCAATTAATAATGGACTACTGGTCAATGCTCACATGGCATGGTGCACAGCCTCACAGAATGAGATGCAAGCCAAGGGTGATAATAAACGTATTCCACTTAAGCTGTGTCATCAAACTCAAATGATTCAGACAACTCAGAAAACAAATCAAACCTAGAACTGCTGTGGAATTGGTTGGAGAGTCGTTGAGTCTGGCTTCGTGGTTTGCATCAATTGTGAAGAGTAAGCATTATCAGTTTATTAAATGTACAATTAAATGGAGCTTTAAAGTATTTATAGTATATTTTAGTTCCAAAGCTTTATGCCACAGGAAATTAAAGGCCACGTAGAAGAATTAGACATCCTTGCACTATTGGCCTGGACAACTCATTCAAATTTTAAAATGACCAGACTATCAGATTTATAAGATGATTTTTAAGCTGGTGAGGTTTTTATGCTACATATACCTCAATGATGCAACACTGGAAGTGGAGCTGCAATTATTTTTGACTAGAGAACATTTAGTTTGCACACTAAAAATGCCCAAATAAAGAAAACTTTAAAATTTCACCGTCAGATGAATAATGGGACGCATTGGCTTGACTGAAATCATTCACAACACAGTGTATGAAAACTAACCAACATCAATCTAATGAGCCATCTTATAATTTACCCCTGATTAAAATTACTCCACAATTCAGACATCAATACACACATTTTTAGGTATGTAGGATTCAACTAATTTGTGCCACCAGATCCTCTCAACTTCATTATGACCTGGGTGCCATGAAACCCGACAGAGATATGGAGAAAAGTTCTCAGAGAAAGTGTTACTTCATATGAGAGGACTGAAATTACAGTTTACAATGATCTAGTAGGTCAGCTGAGGTCACAACAGGTTACTGTGGCCGTCCCACCTGTTCGGCAGTTACAACATGCAATGAACAATCCAGTCTACAGTACCCAGTTGTGTCCAGTTATTGAAACACAACCCATAAATTACAGATAATTCATTTAATGTGGGCGCACATGCACACACGCAAACCTGCAATAAGAGCTGATTATCTAATGAAATTATTACTGTACAAGGAGGAATTTAGTGACTGTGCCTCAATATATCATTCTCTTCCTAATGACCAGGATATTCTATCAAGACTAAACCGTTTATTTAATCTTCAGACACCATTTAGTTAATCTTCATTAAAATACACCAGTTTATACAGATGAACATAGCCTATCCTGCCTGTGTGTGCTGTTATTTGAAACTGAGGCAGATAGTAGTAGCCCGCTGTAAGGGTGGGGAACAAATACCCAAAAAGTATATTACAAGACTTTCCCCCCCATGATAAATCAATAAGTAATGACACGTAATGTGACATTTTATTGTTCCGTCAAAAAAATTCTTATATGGCAAATCTGAAATGTGTGCTTGAAAGTCTGAAAGGCCTCAAACTTCATCCAGTAATTCATTCTGGGCTTTTTCCGTAAGTACAGCTTGATATAACCCAAAAAGTGGAAGCAATTAGTTAGTAATTAGAATTTCAGCGGTGCAAGTTTTTTGCCTCCAGGCATTGTCTGTGCTAACAATTTATATATATATATATTGCACTTTGTGCTAAAAATAATATTCAAAATGCATTTAATAATAACTTTAATTTAAGAGCGCCTTTCAGAGTACCCAAGGCTAATGGTTTAGATTTTTTCTCATCTCTGCAAAATGCTCAAAGGATACTCTAGATATTTATGAGAAGGTATACGTTTTAAATAATAGTAAAATTCAGTTTGTATTCAACCAGTGTTGCATTTGAATTGCTTTAATAACCAAACCTCAGACTTCAACATTTCATTGTAATCAAGAATTTGAACCATTTAAATCACTACCCTCCAACTACTATATGTGAAAATACCATGGGGTCTCTTAAGTGAGATTCACTTGTTCAATTTCCCCTTTGACTTCTACAGTAAAATAAGACAGGAAATGTGCGCTTTCATAGCACTTGTGTCTTTTTTCTATTATAGCAGGTCACATCTTTACTGTCCACATGCTTTCACATACAGACATTTTCATTTATTATAGCCAATTTGTTAAGATGTTTATTTGGTTCCTTTTATTTTATAGCATTTTGTAAATATAGTTTAAGATAGTATTAGAACATACTTTTCAGTTATATCTAAGGAAAATACTATATTCTAACACAAATGTATTTTGAATTTTTTTTATAAAACAAAATATGCGAAAAGGTCTAGAAGTAGGAGTACCAAGTACAAGAGACCATTTATACTGTTTGACAATGGGCTGTGAAAACTTAAGATTTCACTAACAAACAGAAAAGGGTGCATTCAGTGTCGAGTTTTCTTAGTCAACATCATATTTGCAATGTCAAATTTCATCTCATGCATAAATTCTTGTAGGATGAACTTAATGCCAATATCAATAAACCCATGATCGGAAGACCGTGGCTTATCACCACAAAGTGTGTAATGTACTGAAGTAGTTCAGACAGTAGGGACGTTATGACCATATCTACACTGATTTAGTTTAATGCCTTGTGATGAAGATCATTTAGATGAAGAAAAAACATGACTGTGACTCAACACATTTGTAAATATTCAGGAATAATAATAATGAGCTCAATTTAACTTTCATTCATTGTTTTTAGGGCTATAATAAAACATATTGAATGGATTGACAGGAACTGAGCTGAAGCAGCTCTTTCCCTAAAAGTGCTTGTGAGATGAAGAGAGACGGGGAGAAAGGACCAGGTTGGGAGAGGTAAGAAGGTGTGTGAGTGTGAGGCCACTACCAGTCTGCATTATCCCAGCTTTCCTCAGCAGGTTTTGTGGGGCTCTTCTTTCCCTTGACTTCCTCAGCATTCTCCCAGTTGTTGTCCCAGGCCTCCCAGCTGTCTCCTGTGCTGTGTTTGTTGTTGGATGCTGCCTCTGAGCCCCAATTGTCCCAACTGTCAGAGCTCTTCTTTGCAGAATTATCTGCATGGGTCCAACTATCACTGCTGGGAGATTTCTTGGGCTTTAAGGAGGTGTTGCTGCCAAAGGTTTCCCAGAAGTCCTTTGCGGGAAGCTGGGCAGAGCTGCCCTGATAGCCCTCAGTGGCATCCATGTTCTGGTAGCTCTCTCCAGCAGATCTTAAGACAGTGAAGACATATATACAAGATGCTCAAATAGCTTACATTTCATGGCATCTAGCCACACAGTACAAAAGATGTGGCATTCCAGAGTTTTGTTATCGTTACCCGTCTTCTGGCTTTCCCGAGAAGAGATTAGTCAATTTTGCGCCAGCTCCCTGAACCTAAGCAAAAAGAAAACTACCGTTAACCCAATATTTATACAGCTGTGGAAAGTATTCAATTCCCATGCACTTAGCAATATTCTACTACAAAATGACTGCATTTATTTATTTGGGCTTCTACATAAAGTACTCTCGTTAAAGTGAAAAGAAAACTGTATCAAGGTCAGACTTTGTTTAATAAGCATGCCAATCTATGCGTTTCAATGCTGAAAAAGTTGAATTTTGAGATTACTTACTATATATATATTAATAAGTGGAAGTGCACACTGATGTTGACACTTTAACACAAAAACTGGATGGTTGGTTTAAAACAGAAGCATGTGTTTGATAGTTTGCCAAAACTTGTACATTTCTAAACCAAGAAAATGCCCACACAATACTCACCACCAGAATAAAATGGCAGCAAGAGAAATGAGAGAATAAATTCAATATTGTTAAAATGTACATCAACACAGCAAAACCAGTCTCTTGAGGGATATAATATGGGAGGGACCACTTCTGCATCGTTTTTGCATATCTGGACGGAGAGGCCCAGGCCTGAGCAGAAAGGTATCACAGCCCATGTTGCTTGCTCAGGAGACTGGTTTTGGACCTGTGCAGTATGGCAGAGGTCTGCCCCCACCAGCCTACCTTGCTTGCCAGCCCAGTGATGCTGACTGTCATTTCATCTAGCAATTTTCCATCTTTCACCTGGATGAGCCACATTATTATGAAAAAAACAACTGAAACAACCATCTTCATGCAAACAAACAGAACAAATAGTAAACAGTTCCTTTGTGATTATGAGAAAAGTGATTATATTTTTGCTATGGGCACTGATAATCAACATGAGAACAGACTTTAATGCTCTTCTACATAGCCTAAAATCTCAACTACTGCAGCCATAACTATTTTGTAATTTTCTATGAGAGAGACTATATTACATAAGCACATACTATACTGCAGATACCTTTAAGCACTAATGCCAGCTGTACATTAGAAGACAAAAGCACACAACATTTAACTACCACCACTCAGTCAGTGGCCTTTCCATCAGTCATACTCAGAAAGTGAAAGTGATCATAAAGATTTTCTTCTGATTAAAAACAGAATACTTATCTCATTATTATATTCTTGGACAATTGAATTTAGCTAGACATAAGAGGCAAAAAAACTCATTTGATGATCTACAAATTCAGGAACTACTCACTTGACAGTATGAGTGACACCAACTATGTGGCTGTGTCACTGTGACTTCAGAGATAGTGACATATTTTCTAGTTCATACACATTAGCCAAGTCAATTTGGATGTAAATGTTCTTTCAAACGAAAAAGCTCATAGTCCACAAAGCCAGTGACTAATTCATTGTCAACGGAAAAGCTCCAGGTTGTTTCATGTTTACAAATATTCACTTAAAATGAACATCTCACCCGCAATACAGAAATTGGTTTGTTAGCAATACTAGTGCAAGGTAATAGGGCATGAAACCATTGCTCTCAAAAACACATTAAACAGTACTATTACTTACTTTCATACCCATTGACTTTCACTAGACTTGCTAACTAATATGAACAAGACTCTAGGGTGAAAGCTTATAAAATGAGCTAACTAGAGAGCAACATCATGGGCTTTTCCTGAACCTTACTTGTAAGCCTCAGGGTCACGCAATGACTGTATTGAGGGTTCACATTGCCTCAGACCTTTTCCCAATAAACAGCTGTATGCTTTTGAGAATTCACTGGCTGAGCCTCTGACTGGGAAAGCCATCACAATGAGTCTTTTCTGCAACCTCAAATCCATAGCTTTTTGTCATTTAGTGTAAGGCAGGCATAAAGCAGACAGACTCCCACAGACAAGCAATGTAGAAAATGCACATTCACATCTGAAGCTGTTTTAATTAAGCACTGCACCCCACCACCAAATCAACAACTTCAAACATCAATGTTACCTTTTCTTGGGTAGGTTTGATAACATTCTCATTTAATGTCTGTCCTAACTCTGTGGCCTAGTTGGAAGTGAGAGGGGAGAATTCGCTTGAAAAAAACAGAGGAGTTCAACATTCATAATAATGCAAGACACTGAACTGCTTGTGCAGTTGCATGAGTTGAGTGATCATTCCATTCACTATGACACTGACCAAGCACTAGGGGGTGTAATGGCTCATAAAACTCACATGGCTGTTCATACCTCTTTTGGTTTAGTATTACACACAATCAAAAAAAATAGATTTTTGTTAATCTGGTAAAGTGCAAGCAGCCCTCATTAATTATAGGGGCTTTCAGCTAGAATATGTACTGAACCAAAGGGAGTGTACTGAAATGTTCATTTAATTTTCCTACACATACCATTACACCGCTAAAGTGCTGTCTGCTGCAAACAAATGATCATCAATAGGACAAAAAAAACAAAAAAAAAACAACTGTCATGCATGAATGGATAACCAATGATCAATGGACCTGAATGATCAATGTTGACTGTCATTGTCTAAAATTTCTATGCAACATGGGGGGCTAAGAATTAAAGACAATCCCCAATTCCATCCATTCTCAAGTCTACATAATGACAGTATCGGATTAAACACCACTGTCTCATAGGTTATCCATGATTTCAAAGTGCAGGTGCCAGGACAAACATATCCAAGCCGAAGCCGGTTAAGCTGGCATCCACCACAAACAAGTCTAGATTGTTTTTGGACTGAAAACCATGAGACGCTGACAAGGTAAGAAAAAGCGAACAATTTCTTAAAAAAAAAAAAAAAAACGGTACATGTGTGACTTATGATGAGAGCCATGCAGCTGGTATCTGCTTTACCGGTTCTGGGGGAGCTTTATAGCCCCTTAACTAGATCCAGAGAAGGCAAAGAGAGGTTAAAGTAGGAACACAGTTCATTCTACTGCAATACTCAAAGGATGTCATTCATGCATGTTTACAGGTTTACATTGTATGTTGAGATTTATCACACAAAATGTCTGCCCAATCCTAAATGATGTGAGCGAACTATTAATAAGGTAAAGTAAGAGGAAAATAGTAAGTACAGTAGGCAGTAGAGGAAAGCCATGTCATATTAGACGTAAGCCTGAAAGCTAACTATATTAGCTGTTTTAACTGTATTCATCATACCTTTAAGGTTGCTTGGTTTGCCAGTTTAGCCGTCTGAATCAAGAAAAAAAAAGGAGAAAAAATAACTCAATTCATAAAGAAAATAATCTGATCATTACCAGACACTTTCATATATTTCTGTCAAAAGTATTTTGACAGAAAGTATTCTATTAAATATCTTCATCTTCCTAAATCCTGACAGACATTCAGTGCCAAAGTGCCACCTATGAATATACTTACATTATCTTTAGCGACAGAAGCAAACTTGCTAGCTCCAACAGTGAAACTGCTCCAACCCTGGCAAAAGAAAAAAAAAAAAATTATATATATGTATATGTAATATATATAAAATCAGAGAGAAATGATTCTATGGTGAAGAAAAACAAAATTCTTCCTGTAGTTATATTGTAACTTACTGAATAAATGGAAGTCATGGCATTGTTCAGGAAGTCATCTTCTTTCTTCTCTGGGGTCACCGTGTTGCCAAAACCAACATACCGATTCTCTTGATTCCCGCTGTAACCCCCTCCACTGGAGAAGAGTGAAAATAAAAAAAGTATTGAAAACACTTTATTAAAGAAATGCTTTAGCCTGATGAACAAGAGGAGAGCACAATATAAAGCATAGCAGTGTAAGAAGCGTGTAATGTTATGTTCTCACCTTTGATAAGAGTTAACATCGTCACTCAGCCAGTCTTCAAAAGCCTTGTCGCTAGATTTTGAGTTAGAGTTCTGTCCAGGTGCCCCTGAACTACACAGGAGAAATATAATTTCATTGCTTCAATGACGGTTCTGTATTGGGCATTTCAAGCAATACAGTGGCTTCAACATGAACAACATTTCCTACACCCTTACCGATGAGAGGATGATAGGCTAGTCTTAGGTTGAGGAGATGTCCAGTTTTTGGCAGAGGATGTCTCAATGGACCACTCCTTACCCTCTGCTAATGTTGCAACCTGTCACATGCGATGTCAAGAGCAGGTGAATTATTTTGATGAACAGGTGGAACCATTACAAATAAAAGACATTTATACAGGTCCTTAGTCCTTAATGTGAAATGTTGAGGGAACTGACAATGACAGTTGTGGTTTGCATTCTACATGATGATCACTGACCTATAGGTCTGTGCACCTCACCTTGTCCCTGAACAGAGCAGCAGCTCTGCTGTTGTATTTCTCCTGCAAGGTCCAGTTAGGATCATAATCATCCTGAAGTTCAAGAAACAGGCGGAATTTTCCATTACCTCCTGCTTTCATCTTCTCAAGTTCAATATCCTTCCACTTGTCCATAGTGACAGAGCGCACAAAGCTGCAGAGAGGACAAAACAGGTAAAGAAGTTACTATCAGACTCATATTTGAATGGAAAGGCATCAAACCTTGAAGGAATACACTGATGTTTTGGTGGACATTGGCCCGTTGGTAAACTTACCCATTACGTGATGAGAACAAAGACAATAAAATCATCCTTGGAGCACCGGAGCAAACAATCCACTGACGACACATTGATGATTATGGTGCCTGCGTTCTAATCACTTACCAGGTAAGCTGACGCAACGGGCCAATCTCCTTACAACTCTGAGTATTTTATTTAACTTGCACAGGTGAAATGTTTCCTAGATATCACTTTGGCATATACATAGATGTGATACATAAATGAAGTAACACATTTTGAGTTTTGGAGCAGTAACATCAAAATTCTTCCTTTCCACCCCTAATATTGAGCAACCTCAACTACAAAACAAGCAATGAAGTCTAATTTTTGTGCAGTAAGTCACCAACGCCATGCTATATTGCAACACACTTACCTGAGATGTACTCCCAAGCCCCTATGCTTGCCAGAGCACTCAAGACAGATCCAGATTCCATAGGTCACACTAACCCACTGGGGGTTGAAAGCCCCACACTCGAAGCAAAGCTGAGAAAAGAACAAAATGTGTTTACTTGAATTAATTAATTTAAGTATTAATAATTAAACATATGGTATTTTGGATATTTGTAGAATGAAGAAGCCTGAACCCATTTTCCCCAGGAAAATATGTGAAGAGTTGATATTCATCAGAAAGTTTGAATTTCAACATAACAAATAGACTCAATGTGATTCTTAAGTTCTTGCATTACATTTTTTTCTTAAAGATAACATCCCTCTTGTCGAAAGGCCAAAAACGACAAGGCCTGTAAATTATTTTTTTAAATACAAAATCTCCTTATAATGTAAACAGTCAATAAATGAAAATTTATATTTAGGTTTGTAGTTGTTCTTAATTTGCATTATATAGTCACTTTCTAGGTCAGGAGACATTAAAGTGGTGCTACTGCTATTGCAAAGGATGCAGGCTAACATACATAATGTAACAGTCCACCATGGTCAGTATATAATCTCAGAGGATGTGACATGATAAGCTTATTGGCCCTGATGTTCTTGAGACAAGAATGAATTCCACTTCAGAAGCTGACCTTTCTAATCCGCACCCGGCTAACTCCGTTCCTTGAAATAAAGTGGTGGATTGATTTATCAAAACTGGATGTAGTTTTCTTGGATAATTGTATGCTCCCATTTTGAAATAGAGGGAATGAGTAGAGAGTCGAAACCATTATCAACAATCATTAACTGGCTGGCACAGCCTCTAAAATGAGAAAGTAATCGCCACATAAAATTGCAGATAAATTAAATGTGTAAGTAGACTATTTACAATAGCATCTATAGCCTGTATGATCTTGGCAATCTCTCAATACATTTTCTTTTCTAATAACTTCAAACATAACTAGTTTTGTTTACACAGGACGTAAGCGAAGTTAGCAAAAATGTGATTATATATTTTTTTTTTTAAACTTCATCTAACTGAATGATGTATTGCAAACCTCTCTCCACCTCTGCTACCTGCCGCATAAGGTTATGACGAGCTGACAATATTTTGACCAAGTGGTGAAAACATGGCTTCTGAATTACTGAATGTAATGACTTACATTATTCTCATCTTGGGTTCTCACTTCCTTCAGAACTCTTCTGGTCCTTGGACTCGCCATTTTGACCCACACTGAAAGAGAATTTGAAGCCTACTTATCAAACCAGATATCAAAACTGATTATAAATCTGTTAAACACCTAATCCTAATCATAGACCTTAATGCTTTGTTCCCGATTCCATGCTACCAAGCTATCCTACATTTTGGGCAATGGGCAACCAATGAATGAAACCACCAATACAATACTAGAGAACTGTTTTACATGTACCTATTAGATAGTGTTTAGAGGACATTTAACATTGGATGATGGTGTTGAGGCTGTTGAGCCCTGAGAGATGTGATGTTTTCAGATAACATAAGCCAACAAAAAAGCTTCAACGACCATTTAATTTACTCCCTCACCTGTAAATAGAGCAGAGCCAAAACAGATATAGACGCTGTACAGATATAGCTCCAGTAAAAGAGACATTCAGAAGGTAAGGAGGGAAAACAAGAAAAGTCAAAGTAGCTTAGTAAGTCTCTGACACAGAGTGCTAGATTCCTTAGACCTGCATTTGCCCCTCTGAGCAAATATTATATACAAACATTGATTTGCCAGGTCTCAGCCAGCAGACTACTACTAAACGATTTTCTGAAGTTCAACGTTTGGTTACAAATATCGGTTTTCTATATCCCCTAGAAGGAGGTCTTAGTATTGATAAGCTCAGGTCAAGATGCAAGTAAATTAAATACAAACAAAGAACAGCGATATACTGAGGCCACTCATGTTACCATAAAGACTTCTTGCTCTTAAATATGTGACGCTCACATGTCACTTGAGACACCAAACGTTCAACAATTCAAACATAATTCAAACTGTTTGGCCACCACACGTACCGTCGAGAGACTGAACGGCACCTATCCGCGTTCAACAACAGCTGGATACACTCAAACAAACGAGTCAAAGCACACAGAATTGCAAATTATCAATCCAAATGAAGTTACTACACTGCTTACAAATATTACAGCTAAGGTTAGACGTGAGGTTACGTGTCATTTTTGCAAAACATGTTTAAAACGTTAATGAGCATTTGCAATTTCGTGATTCAACTTATTATTTCTTGGTGACTGGCATTAACTTACATTGATCTAACATTAGGTGAATTGACACGTTAGCTATTGCTAGCTGCTAGTTGCTGGCTAGCTGAAGCTAACTCTTCCTTTACCTGTCTATGATTGATGCACAACGCAGGCGCTGTTTCGACGGGGTCCGTTGGTTCAGCTGATAAGGCCTACAGAAGTTGATCTACAGTCGTGGAGGCACAGCAAATAATATATTGTCACACACTGCGACAAGCCGGCAGAAGAAAAACAGAAATGTTGACTGCTGATGTTAAACACCGGTGGCCATGTTCCTGTTTGCCTACGTTGACATTGCAATGCATCTTGGGAGTCCGTCGTCGTTGTCGTCTTCTTCTTCTACTTGTGCTTAGGCTTCTTTCCTTCTTCGTTTGATTTATTGGCGGTTGGAAAACAACGTAAGGTTGCATTCCAGCCACCTATTGATCTGGAGTGTAGACTCATTTTAGAAATACTGAGTTATTAAAAAATTTCAAACAATAAATCTTCTCTACATCTAGAGTTGAAGAATTGTAAACTCATTAAAGCTGCACAAGAATCTGAACATATAACCACCATCTCCAGTCTCACCTCTTCTTTCCATCGCAAGGCAATAACCACTGCCATCAGTTAAAAAGAGAATACAGATACATCATTGGTTCCCCACTCTTAGGATGGCGCTGACTGAGCTGCTGGTTACTGTGACGCCCCACATCAGATCTGGATGTCCCACCCAAATTACAAACAATTATGTTTTCTGTATACTTGTCATGTATTGCACACCCGACCGTCCTGGTGGGGGGATCCCTCTCTGAGTAGCCTCTCTGAGCAGCCCCTGTACGGAATATGCTATATAAATAAAGTTTGATTTGATTAGTTAATCTCTTTGCATATTCAACATTAAATTCAGGAATTAAGTTCTGCAGCTGATGCTTTACCTGTCTTAGGATCTTTAGAAATATCTGTGTAAATCTGTGAAAACAACAGAATAATTAATACTGATATAAGCGTTAATATTCTAACAATTTCCCCCATATTCATCTCTCTCCAACTTAAGTAGGTTAAGAACTACTATTGGCTGTGGTAATAACCAACGAGGTATAGCTGGCAGAGCAACAGTAGGTCAGAGCCTCCTCTCCAGTACTCCTGTCTCACTTGCCTTCTTTTTAACAACCCACCCAAGTGGTTGGCCTAGGACTTTTATGTCCTTTTAAATTAGCCCAATATGTTATCTTTAATTGTTATCTCCTAAGCAATGGCTTTTCCCCCATTTGTACTTGTAAAGATAGAACAGATGTGGTTTTAAAAGCCCCACGGCAAATTCTTAGTGCTTGTGCTTGGATTAAATCCAACTTTCCTGAAAAGGGTTTTTATGTCAACCCATATGCCACACATCCATAAGTCTTCCTCTTCATCTCAATGTTCTGCCATTTGTGCATTTGTTTTCCTCCATATAATTCACCTTCAATTTCAAGCTGCAATGCATTTAAAGCTCACCAATATTTGACGAAGACGTAAACATACTATGGGCAGAAATACACTATATTGCCAAAAGTATTGGGACTCCAAATAATTGAATTCAGGTGTTCTTATCACTTCCATGGCCACAGGTGTATAAAATCAAGGCATGCAGACTGCTTCTACAAACATTTGTGAAAGAATGGGTCGCTCTCAGGAGCTCAGTGAATTCAAGCGTGGTACCATGATAGGTTGCCACCTGTGCAATAAGTCCATTCGTGAAATTTCCTCGATACTAAATATTCCACGGTCAACTGTTAGTGGTATTATAACAAAGTGGAAGCAATTGGGAACAACAGCAACTCAGCCACGAAGTGGTAGGCCACGTAAAATCACAGAGCGGGGTCAGCGGATGCTGAGGCGCACAGTGCGCAGAAATCGCCAACTTTCTGCAGAGTCAATAGCTACAGACCTCCAAACTTTGTGGCCTTCAGATTAGCTCAAGAACAGTGCGTAGAGAGCTTCATGGAATGGGTTTCCATGGCCGAGCAGCTGCATCCAAGCCTTACTTCACCAAGTGCAATGCAAAGCGTCGGATGCAGTGGTGTAAAGCACGCCACCACTGGACTCTAGAGCAGTGGAGACGTGTTCTCTGGAGTGACGAATCACGCTTCTCTGTCTGGCAATTTGATGGACGAGTCTGGGTTTGGCAGT